>QZGG01001065.1:0-80409 GCA_006409495.1 Sedum album | reverse complement strand
GGACAGTGAACATTTTTTCTGGAAAATTACACGAATATCCGATTATAATGACAAAAACCACAATTTGATTACTAATTTGACTAATAAAAAGAAAATTAAATTCAGTCTAACGGAAAAGTTAACAAATGTCAAATTGGATGGTTCAAGTTTTACAGAAATAAAAATAAGAGTAAAGATCAAGTGAAAAGTAACTTTTAGTTATAAAATATAAACAAATCTCGGCCATTAAATTTTGTAGATCTGCGGCTATTAATTTGGGCTTAATATATAAATATTGAAAGATTTAAATATTAAAATGGGTTAATTACGAAAAATCACCCTCATAATAGGCTATATTCCACGCCACCACCTTATATTGTAATATTACATTCGACCACCCGTATAACATTTGACGTTCCCAAACAACCACCTATCACTGTTCCGTCAAATTTTCTGTTAAATATATTAAATTTTTTAATATAATAATAGTATTTTTATTACAATACACCACCTCTATAATAAATATGTGTTAACTTCACCACCTTTATAATCAATTTGGTTTTCATTTAACCACCTCTCCGTTAACTGCTGTTAACTAAGGTGGTTCTTTGGAAACGTTAGTAATTATAAAGGTGGTCGAATGTAATATTACAATATAGAGGTGATGGCGTGGAATATGGCCTATTATGCGGGTGGTCATCTGTAATTAACCCTATTAAAATTAATGTTTACAATTCATAAAGGGGTAAATTAGTCACGAAATTTCCAAATTTTAATCTGTTTTGATATCCTAAAGTCATGGTTTTAAGTAAATTTCAATTCGGATTCGATTTGAGCATTGGTTTTACAAATTGGCGAACCAAAAATCCAGTTTGAGACGATTTATGAATTGACCACCCCAAACCATCATCGGCTCACCTCGATCGGCAATTTTGAAATCCTACGCTGCTTTTGGAAACCTCAAGTCGGTAACGTCGGATTCATGTATCGATTAGCTGCATGTCACATAGATTTACGAAGTCTTTTATGTTTGTAGGTCGCGTCACCGCCGCGAGAATGATTCCAAGAAGATTTGAGTAGAAATATGATAAGTTGCTTACTGTTTCAGTGTATTAACACTCGTTTATGCATGATTCAATTTTTGACCCTATATGAGTCGTGAATCATATCATAGCAAATCATGAATCATGCGTAGATTTTATGTTTCAGATTCTGTTACACAAATATTTTGCGAATAAATATCGTTACTGATTGTTTTATATGTGTTGCATCAGAACGTACAAGCAAGAGTAGAAGGAGGAGACAAACGGTTATCGAAAAACGAGTTGGCCATCGTTCCAACATCACTTATTAGAGATATAAGAAATATATATTTTAATGAAATAATGAATTAGAGGTGTCTATGATTCATTATTTGTTGTTATATGATTCATCAGCTGTTATAAATACTGTTACCTATAATATGGAGCCCATTATTCATTAGTTGTTATGTTATGATTCACGAATCAAATATATACAATGTATGAATCATACGAACAAATATGGTATTAATACGAAAACAGACCCTTGTGAATACAAAAACATGAAATAAATTTATCAGAACATCAATGTAAACAAAAACAGATAACGAACTAAACTTTCCAGTTATAACACATATATGATTCATGATTTGCTATAATATGATTCATGAATCAAATGTATGCAATGTATGGATTTAGAATTCAACAAAGGATCATCAGAATCTCCTAATTGGAAGATGATAGAGTTACTGTCGAATTGAGAATTCATTGTTTAGGAGTACGGTGAAGAAACGAGTTTGAAAGATTGTAAGAAAAAAATTGAATGTCGGTTACGCTATTCCAAAAAATAAGAGATTAAATTTAATTAGTATATTTGTAAATGTATTATAAAGTGTATTTCCATTATTGCCCTTTTGTCATTTAATATATTAATTAATATGATTTTATTAGAACCCTTAGATGTAATTTAATGGATGGTCTAGATTTGTTTGCATTTTATAAATAAACTACCACTTTTCATTTGATCCATTCTCTAAAAAGAAATGTGGTTTGTAAAAACTTTTTCTAAACAGGTGGTTCCTAAAAAAACACCACGAATGGTTTTTATTAAAAAACTTTTATCAATCAAAATCCACGATTGGGGAAGTTAAAAATTGCAACTTTCTGATATAATTTGCTAATTCATCAAAAAAAATCATTAGACTTAAAGGTGGTGTTATTTTTGGAAGAATATGCTGATACCTGCAGCATTTCTGGTCTTACCACATGGCAAGGAACAGCCTGCGTGTCCTTGTCATCACAACCTCCTTAAAATTGGATCCAGAAAAAACTAATCTTTCCGCCACACTCACCTACTCCCCATAAAGACCATTTCACTCACTCTCCGATCACAACATGTATCTAAAAATAGCCACAATCCTCGTATTGAATAAATCAACCATATTCGTATAACTAAATTAGGTTAAAGATATCATTGGGTCATTTTTCACATCCTACACAAATTCAGCATTTTCCCGATCTGGGTATTGTTTAGGATGCCATCCGACACTCAAAGATGCAATCTTTATTCATTCAAGCAAAAGGGTTTGTAATGCGAATGGAGTGAGAAGACTCGACAGCCGCAATTACATCATCAGGTACTATTTGTTTAATACTATGTTTATGTAGCCTGATGGACAGATCATCAGACAAAACACATCCTTCATTATTATTGTTTTTGGACTGTCTGCATTATTGCACATTCAAATCCGTATGTAACTCAATTTGAATCCCACAGAGCTCTAACTTACGATTGGTGTGTGTTTGATGATTTGCCTCTGAGAAATTTGATACTTTTTTTCTGAATTTGATCTGTGAATATTAATGTGGATCTTGTTTCAGGTTGATCTGGTTTGGGAGTTTCATTTTTAGAGGTTAAAATGAGTGGAGCTGTGCTTGTTGCTGTTGCTGCTGCTGTTGGCAACTTGCTTCAAGGATGGGATAATGCCACCATCGCAGGTCCTTGATCTACTTGTTTTATCAGATCTGTTGTTTTAACTATGAATGATCACTCAGATTTGATTTCTTTCTTAAAAATGATGTATTTGGCTTCGATGGAGTTTCCTAGTTCATTTTGAAAGAGACGATTTCACAGTTTTCCTTGATTTTTTGTGTCCAGGGGCTGTCTTATACATCAAAAAAGAGTTTGAGCTTGAAACTCAGCCAACAGTGGAAGGACTCATAGTAGCCATGTCTCTCATTGGAGCCACTCTAATCACATTTTGTTCCGGTGGTATCTCGGACTGGCTTGGACGTCGTCCTATGCTGATTATGTCATCCATACTTTACTTTATTAGTGGCATTGTGATGCTCTGGGCACCCAATGTCTATACATTACTCCTTGCAAGGCTTTTGGATGGTTTTGGAATTGGCCTGGCTGTCACTTTGGTACCGGTTTATATATCTGAAACAGCCCCGCCTGAGATTCGAGGTTTGCTGAACACATTGCCGCAGTTCATGGGCTCTGGTGGGATGTTCCTGTCTTACTGTATGGTGTTTAGTATGTCATTGACGGATAACCCGAGCTGGCGATTGATGCTTGGAGTTCTATCCATTCCGTCATTGGTGTACTTTGTCCTAATGGTTATGTTTCTGCCCGAGTCTCCCCGGTGGCTTGTGAGTAAAGGTAGAATGCAGGAGGCCCGGATAGTCTTGCAAAAGTTACGTGGCAAGGAAGACGTTTCTGGTAAGTCTTCATCTCTTTCTGCTACGTGACATTGCATTCCACTTGAAATTTGATATCTGATACCGAGATGTTCTTTCGAAAAGGTGAGATGGCTCTGCTAGTTGAAGGCCTGGACGTTGGAGGAGAGACATCCATTGAAGAATACATTATTGTCCCCGCTGAAGGGGGAGATGAGCACGATCCAGCTGCTGACAGAGACCAAATTAAGCTATATGGCCCAGATGCTGGACAATCTTGGGTGGCCAAACCTTCCACTGGACAAAGCATGCTCGGGTTGGCTTCCCGGCAAGGCAGCATGGCTAACCGCAGTATGCTAATGGATCCTCTTGTCACCCTCTTCGGCAGCGTTCATGAGAATATAGGTGAACCAGGTAGAACGGGAAGCACGCTTTTCCCCAATTTTGGCAGCATGTTCAGCATGGTTGGTCATCAACCAAGACACGAGGAATGGGATGAAGAGAGCCTTCAAAGGGATGGAGATGGTGATGCATCTGACCACAGCGGAAACGATTCCGATGACCATTTGAATAGTCCATTGATTTCTCGGCAGACAACCAGCATGGACAAGGATTTAGGGAAACCACATCATGGAAGCGCACTGGGTGTCAGAAGTAGTAGCATGTTGCACGGGGATGGCGAGACTGCTGATATTGGCGGAGGCTGGCAGTTAGCATGGAAATTGTCTGAGAAAGAAGGCCCTGACGGTAGAAAGGAGGAAGCTTATAAAAGAATTTATCTGCATCAGGAAGGTGTAGCTGCTGGATCCAGACGAGGCTCAATGCTGTCTATTCGCGGTGATATTCCTGAAGATGGGGAGTACATTCAAGCGGCTGCATTGGTCAGTCAGCCAGCCCTTCACTCAAAATCCCTCTTGGATCAACGTCCTGTTGGACCAGCTGCGCTTCATCCTTCTGACACCACAGCAAAAGGATCAAGCTGGCATGATCTTTGTGAGCCAGGAGTTAAGCATGCATTGATTGTTGGGGTTGGCATCCAAATCCTTCAACAGGTGATGGATGTTTCACGGTTTTCTTGAGTTGTCTTGAATTAATCTTTGATCAAATATTAAATGAAGGATACTAATTGTGGCATGACTTTATGTCTGCGTATGTTTCTACAGTTTTCAGGCATCAACGGTGTCCTCTACTACACGCCTCAGATCCTTGAGCAGGCTGGAGTTGGTATTCTTCTATCTAACCTTGGAATCAGTTCGGCATCTGCATCTCTACTAATCAGCACTCTCACTACCTTGCTGATGCTTCCTTGTATTACTGTTGCAATGCGGCTCATGGATCTCTCCGGCAGACGGTAAAATCTGAACCCTTCCACTATCTCGCTAAATTTCCAAAGTAGTAACAGAAATCTGAACTAAACTCTCTATCATTGCAGTACCTTACTGCTGAACACAATTCCCATCTTGATCGGATCCCTACTGATCCTTGTCCTTGGAAGTTTCATCAACTTTGGACAGATGATAAACGCAGTCATATCCACCATAAGTGTCATAGTTTACTTTTGCTGTTTCGTAATGGGATTTGGTCCAATCCCCAACATCCTCTGTGCTGAAATATTCCCCACTCGTGTTCGTGGCATCTGCATTGCCATCTGCGCCGTAACATTCTGGACCTGCGATATTATTGTCACATACTCTCTCCCTGTCTTGCTCAACAACATTGGACTCTCAGGCGTCTTTGCCATGTACGCTGTGGTTTGCTGCATCTCTTGGGTTTTTGTTTACGTGAAGGTACCAGAAACCAAGGGCATGCCCTTGGAAGTCATTACAGAATTCTTCGCAGTCGGAGGGAAGCAAGCTGAGGCAGCCAAGGGTAACTGATCATACTCACTGTGCTGCAAAGTTGTTTGTTATTCATTGATTATTCGTTTTTGTTTCATTATAGCATTACTTGTTCTAAGTTTTTCTGCATTAATTTCTCTAGAATGAAATCTTAAATCTTGATTTTTGTAGTTTCTATAAAAATGCTGGCAAAAGCCATCAACATTACGAGTTGTAGTCATATTAGGTGGATCCTTTCACAGGTTTTCCTTGTTCTAAAATATTTGATAACTCAATTATCAGTTGTTTCACAAATATCTTGTGATGTTAGATAGTGAAAGCTCATTGCTAGTTTTATCCAGCTGCAAAGTGCAAACTCCAGTTCAAGTTAGTTGTGATGAATTGTATTTTCTTCTATTCAGAAAAAAACTCCATTTTTCTTTTCTGGAGTATTTGAGCCTGTGGAAGAACACTTTTTTTCTTTTTCTTGCAAGAGCTTCATAAGCATATAAGCATTTTGAAATTAATTTCAGATGGATTAGCTGCTCTGGGCGCCTCAAAAGCCGACCAAACACTCGGCCAAAACACTTCCTTTTTGCTATAAAAAAAACACTTCCTTCTTTTGATTAGTGCCAACTAACTGATTTGTAATAGTATTCAGAAGTTGTGTCCTGTGGATCCATCTAATTTGGTGGACTCGTGGATCTCCTCTTGCACCCGTTGATTGCATTTTTTAGATGCATCAGTTTGTGTCACGTAGTTGCATTTCTCATGTGCACATCGCGTGTGCATCACGTGCAAAACACGTGCAACTCACGTGCATCATTAATGCGCTGACACAATCTGGTACGTCTAAAAAATGCAATCGACGGGTGCAAGAGGGGATCCATGAGTCCACCAAATTGATGAATTCACATGATACATTTACATAGTATTCATATATGACGATATAAGTACTTCATCTTCTACGTTGGACCAAATTCCACCGATCAAAAAACAATCATAAGTATGTTGAGAAGAGGACTGAAAGAATTCTTGTTGTTGAGTTGGCTAAACAAGTTTCTCATTATCTCCATCTTCTTCATCTTCATTTTGTATGGTTTATTTAAAATTATCATTACATGCGAAATCGTAATTATGATCGAATACTTCCATTCTAGAGTACGAATAGTTGTGAGTTAAATCTTCAGAAAAATGAGAACTTGTTTGATATTGATAATTTTGAACTTCACCATAATTGAAAACTTGCTTGTGTGAATTGTGATCTCTTTAACTTCAATTTCTTATGATTATTTGGATTAGAATTCAGAACTAGAGAAAAGGAAAAGAGTAATGCACTCATGGCAATGGAAGTGTGTTAAATGAGTTTCTATTTGCCAGAATTTATGGAGCTGATAAAATTATTTTATTATATTTACATCAATTTTTACATGTAACCTATTATAATAAGGGAGGGATCACTTATATAGTGTTACATTTGGTAAAAAATATAGAATCATCTCGCCCTTTAATTACTTTCAATCCGACGGTTTACAAGAAATATGTTAAATTAAAATTTAAAATCCCATTGAGGTCAATTATGCAATTTAACTGCTGTAAATAATTATATCAAAAATATGCTTCCATTATTATACCCATAATATCCGTCAACCGCATACAACAATTCAATGTAGGATCAATCACACATATTCTTTCAAAATATTTCTGCCTTGTTTCTTCTATATTTTTGTCGTTGACATGGGTTCAGATGTTGTAATTTGTAATCTTGGTTCATGTTTTATACCGTACAGATTATGTATAGTTCGACAATTGTTAAACATGGTTCATGAACCATACCTTTATATTTTTGAACCATACAGATTATGTATGGTTCGATATATAAATTGTTAAACATGGTTAATGAACCATACCTTCAGATTTTTTGAACCATACATATTATGTATGATTCGATTTATTCTTAAACATGGTTCATGAACCACACCTTTATATTTTTGAACCATACATATATGGTTCGATTAATTGTTAAACATGATTCATGTACCATACCTTTATATTTTTGAATTGTACAGTATGTATGTTTTCAACAACCTAATAATTACGATACAAGAACCAAACGTATTTATTTTTTGTGTCTTTATGAACTCCACTTCTCGATCTTATGCGCTCTATTATAGTAAATCGAAACCAGTGTCTTAAAAACATACAACTCGTGCACGACATGTTCTACATGTTGCTGGGAGTGGCGGCCGACGAGATTAGAGCCAAATCTGACGTCGTCGATGTCCAGCGAACGAAATGGGACAGTTAGGTTTAGGAAATCGAAACGTTTGATTTTTGGCTGATTAGCTGCTACCTAAAAATATCTTATTTTTGTCTTCCTAATTTACCCCTAATGTTTTAATTATAATTATTATTTTTCCATAAATGTCTAGTTTTAATTGTATTTTGGTAATAAATATGGATCGTTGATCTATTTTTTAATGGCTTATATTAATATATATTTTATACACCTAAGAGACTTTATACCAAATCTGCTCTCATTATAATAGTTTTTATTATTTAATTGTCACTCTTTATCACGGATAAGATCGTGTGAGCAACTTAAATCATGATCTTTGTTAGGCCGATTATTTTTGAGGAGCCCATTAAGAAGTATAAATATAAGATTGGACCATAAATAATTATCTTATATTTTAGTTGTATTTGTGATGTATGAGATGGATGAATGGTAAAGAATTATTGATCATTGTGGGAATACATACAGTAGATAAAACCATAAATGATGATAAAAAGTGAGAAGATGAGAGATATATGATAGTTTTTTTATCACGAAAAAGGATGCTTTTATGCCCACAAAAACAAAACTTATTCCACAAATATATTGTATTTTATTTTTTTAAACTCTGGAATCATAAAACTATTTGAGAATTAGAAGGACTAAACAAAATGAGAGAAGTAGGAGATGAAGAGAGGTTGAGGGGTGAGTTTTACCTTCACCCCCTCCTCCTTTTATAGTACTAATTCACAAGACATTCACCGTAAAAATCGTATTTATAAATCTTAATTTCCTCATGTGGGTCCCACCAGTGAAACCTTAGCATGTCAAAGTTGATTGCTTTAAAACACTCCCCCTTTAACACTAAAAACTCGTTTCTTGCTTTCTCCGTCACACATCTCCGCCAGAGGTGGAGAAGGGTAGCCTCCTCCCTTCTCCACCCCTCACTTAGTCCGATGGGTGCTCCATGCCTTGTCAATGGTGGCAGTGAAGTCTACATAGTTTTGCATGTCGCTTTTGATCAGTCCCGGAGCTCCGTCATGACTCGGTGATCAATAAGGAGGCTGCTGCTCTTGCTTCAGTCTTTGGTGTGTTGGATCGATGGTAAATTATCATTTGGCAAAGCTTTTGGGTGGGGTTGGGGACTATGCGTTTATGGATGAGTCGGTGGTCGACGGTGTAGTTGATGTCGGTGCATGTATTCGGATCCATTTTGGAGGCGGTTGATTCATCACTATGTTGCATGATCTGAGGTTTTGTGGTGATAGGTTGCTTGGTGGTGATGGTGACGGTTTGTTGCCGGTTCGACGATTGCTCGGAACTGCTCCATCAAGGTGGTGATTAATACTTGCATTTAGCATTTGAGTTGGGCTGCCGACCCTATTATTGGTTTTTGCTCTTGCCGTTGTGATCATTTAGTATCCTTTCATCAACCGAGTCTGTTGTGAGTTGTAGTATTAGTATATATAGTTTTTAGTTTAGAATAAGGCCACTGTGCCAAACTTTTGTGTAATTTCCTTCCCTGTGGTGGAGAAGGTAGTAGTATGCCTTGACGCCGTAGTATTTCGCGTAGCATGCGGGTAGTTTTAGTTAGTATCTTCCTGCGAAGTAGGCAAACTTTGCTGAATAGCAGATGATTGTGGTCGTCTTTTGACACCACTAGGGTTGTGCTAGAATTTGTTGTATAAGGCATGTACTTGGGTTACATGCGTACCGATGATCACCCGAATTCAATGAAATATATGTATGGTTTTATCAAAAAAAACACACTCCCCCTTTAGGATTGTTTAGTACGTGTACATGTTGCTTGTTAAAAATCTTGAAAAAATCTTGTGGGAGTAAGGGAAAAAGAGTGCAACTATGCGAAGCTCCCCTTCATTTTGATATAGATGAGTTTGTCACAAATTCCATAACCGTCGCATGCAGATCTCTTGGACATGCTTTTTGAATGTTGACTTGGGAAGAGCTTTTGTAAAAAGATCTGCTGAATTCTCGTCAAAATAAACACATTGTATGTTGATCGTCTTATCCTTTTCCAACTCTTGGGTGAACAAAAAGAAGATAGGATGAATATGTTTTTCTGTCGCTTTTGATGAATCATTTTTTCATTTGAGTAATGCATGCAACATTGTCTTCAAAAAGCGTGATCGGTTCATCCACTAATAGTAAACCGCTTGCTAATATGCCGTGTCATAAACCTCAATCATACACACTCACAACTTGCCTCGTGTAATGCGTTGATTTCACCATGGTTAGACGATGTGGCAACAAGTGTCTGTTTTTGTGAATGCCAAGAAATTGCAGTTCCTCCACATGTAAATACGTATCCGATTTGTGACCTTTGTGCGGATCTGACAAATAAACTGCATCAGCATAACCAACCAAAACTGGTTTCGAATTGTTAGGATAAAATATTCCTAAATCAATTGTTCCTTGAAGGTAGCGAACACATGTTTAATTCCGTTCCAGTGTTGCTTCGTAGGAGCGAAGCTGAACCTAGCTAACAAATTGAATGCAAATTAAATGTCAAGACGAGTACAATTAGTGAGGTACATAAAAGCTCTGACTGCACTGAAATAAGGTACATTTGGACCAAGAATCTGTTTAGATTCTTCACAAAGGTGAATTGGATCCTTGTTGATATCAAGGGATCTTACGATTATTGGGGTACTTAATGAATTAGACTTATCCATATTGAACCGCTTAATAATCTTTCCCGTTGAATGTCTTATGATTAGCTTTCCAAGAGAACAAACTTTACATGGCAATATTCTACCTTGAGGGATCCTCATATCTTTCAATGAATGCCCATGTGTGTTTAAGGTAATCCTTCGCATCATAGATGTACCAGGATGACCAAACTGGTTATGTCATATGGTTAACATCGTAGGTTTAATAGTTACAACATTTGATTCAACCGCATATGTGTATAGTGAGAATTACTCTGGTGGATCCACTACTATTTGGTGGATCCATGAGTCCAACTTTCAGCCATTAGATGGGTTTAGATCAATGGTTAGCAATGATCAACTATTAGTCAAACTAAAGGGTAATATGAGAATAGTTAGGATTTTAGTTAGTATAGTTAGCCTAGTTAGCATTTAATGCTTGATTTGATGGCTTCATTTTCCCTCTCTCCTTAATCAATCCCTCTCTCCTTACAAACCCACCATTTTCATAATCCAAACCCTCTCTCCTTAATCAATCCCACCATTTTCATAATTCAAATTTTTTCATTCACACCCACTATTTTCATAATCCAAACCCTCTCTCCTTAATTAATCCCACCATTTTCATAATTCAAGTTTTTTCATTTCCCCACTATTTTCATAATCCAAACCCTCTCTTCTTAATCAATCCCACCATTTTCATAATCTAAGTTTTTCATTTCCCCACCATTTTCATAATCTCAACCCATTCTAACCCGTTTGTAAACCAAATAATCCCACTCTCAACTGCATTTTAACTGTTGCACCCACATGTGCACCTTACTATTGCACTTTGTAGTTGCATCCTATAGTTGCATTTTTTCCCACTTGCATTCTCAACCCATTCTCACCCGTTTACTTGTAAATCCATCTCAACCCATTCTCACCCGTTTAACTGTTGCACCTCACATGTGGTTTCTACATTTTAACTGTTGCACCTCACATGTGCACCTTACTATTGCACTTCGTAGTTGCATTCCATAGTTGCATTTTACATGTGCATTTCACACATGCATTTTGATCTTGCATTTTGTAGTTGCATTTTAGAGTTGCATTAAGGGTATAATTGTGTTCTATGTTCATTGTATTGCTATTTTTTTATAAATTTAATATGTTTCTGTGCTTTTAAGTTGGCTAAATAAATGGCTAGTGAACGTTCAGAGCAATGTGCTGATGCAAAACCATTAGAAATTGTATTTTACTTGCAAATCACATTTTAGAGTTGCATTAAAGCTACAATTGTGTTCCATGTTCATTGAACAAACAACATAATATACATTAGGTAACCATGAAAGCAATAATCAATAAACATCAGAGTAATAGTCAAAAGATTGAGAAATGGGTAGTGATCAAATCAATGAAACAAAATGCAATTATATACACAATTTCATACAAACAGATAACCATGAATGCAACACCAAAATGCAACAATAAAATGCAAAACTTAAATGCAAGAGCTAAAATCAAACTATAAAATCGACAACTTCTATTAAAAATGCACTTATCATATGCAACTATAAAATGCAACTTCAAACACAATGCAACTATAAAATGCAACTTCAAACACAATGCAACTATAAAATGCAACAGGCTTCACAATTCTAGTCTTCCCTAGCCAAATGACTAAAGAGCACCGCTGCAGCAAGGGGAAAACAATATACTTCCTACATTATAATACATGAGCAGACACCTTTATTTGGTTCTTCGTCAACCTTCTTTTCTATATACACAAATAAGTAAAATCCAGCAACAACCCGATTAGAAAACACACATGCCCAAGCCACAAACAGTCTACAGTAAACATAGCGAATATTGAAAGGGGCTAATATCAGTCCCATCGTACAAACGGAACTTGAGCTCCACCAAGTCCTCCTCCGGCATATCTCAATCCAATTACTCCCAATCCTGCAAACAACAAATCACAAATTCGAATTCAACATCCAATTTAGGTCAATTTGAAAAACAAGCTCGATTCGATTGGATTCACTTTACCGTGTAATTCAGCTCTGAGATTAGATGACGAAGTAGCTGGTGAATCAAAGCGAGGGATTTGAAATCGATTGGTCAAAGATGCGTTGACCGGATCCCGTCTCGGAGGACTTTGCAGGCTTATCCCGTCTCAATCGTCTCAATCAAAAAAAACAAAGATAATACAGTTCGAGTCATCCACAGCTGCAGGCTTATCCATCTCACATGCATCATCCCCTTTAACCGAATCCGCATCAAGATCCAACGACACAGGCTCCCTGGAATCAGATCCAGATTTCCCAATTGGATCTAGGGCTTTACCTCAATTGCAGATGCGGCATCCGTTGAATCAGCCGCCTACGAAAAAAACCCAGACAACAACAAATCATAACAGCTCAACACACCAAGAATCGTCCAAAACCAACAACAACACCACCGATTTCAAAACCACCGATTTCAACACCACCGACTTCACCAAACGTCGATTAGAAATTCGTCGCGCTTTCTGGGTTTGAATTCCTCTCTCCACCCGCTGCGTCCACTCGAGATGGGTTTTGAATTCCTCTCTCCAGCCACTGCGTCCACGTGAGTTGATTTCGCAATTACTGTGAGACGTGACACAAAGGAGCGTCTCACATAAATGACATAACTACCCTCAAAACCCTCTTTCCAATAAAATCCAGTTCATTACTAACCGAACCACCTTTTCATTACCCCTCACACGTGTCACAACATCATTCATCCGATCCATCAAAATGTATGGTCCAGATCTGGACTCATGGATCCACCAAATAGTAATGGATCCACCAGAGACGCCCTCTGTGTATAGTAACTTTACAATTATATGCAGTGGCGGAGCCATCGAAGTTTTTCAACGGGGTCAATTTTTTATAAGAGTTTAAAATTAAATATTGTAGGGGTCAACTATAAAAATATGCTTAAGGTAAAGGGTTGATTAAGTAGTTTAATAAACAATTAAGTGTAATTCTAAGATTTAATAGGGGTCAATTGAACCCAATTATAGCAATGTGCCTCCGCCGGCCTGGTATATGTCTATTTCTAGACTTGTGTGCTATGAGTAGCATATATTTCATGTCACCTTCAGTCGTAGACTAATCATCAAAACCATGAGAATATTTATCATTGATACTCAACACGTTTGTTCTGGCTCTTGGCGAGTATAGGGCATTGTTAATCATAAACATTGTGCCAATCGAGGAATATAAAATTTGCCTTGTCAGTCCCTTCTATCAGGTCTACCGGACCTGTTATTATATTCACAGTCGTTTGTGTTGGTTTTATCTTAAGGAAATACCTTTCATCTCTTAAGATTGCATGTGTTGTTCCACAATCAAGGATACAAACATCTTCAATTATATAAGTCCTTCTGTAAGCCTCATCGTTTCCGTTATCCATTTACAAAAATTTAAAGTAAACAAGAAGTATATAAGTTAACTCATTGAGAAAAGCGTAGTTCTAGAGTTTATTCAAGAAAGGAAGAACTTTAAACATGCATGTGAAAGGGAAGCGCACAAAAAATAAGCAAACCTCCGACCATTTGACTTCATTCCTAAAGGAATTAAACATTCCCTTAGTTATCACCATCATTATGTTCAACTAAATTCTTTGTGAGGTCATAATTGAATTCAGACTCTCTAAGGTAAATGTACTCATATATGGGATCTCGATCCACATAGTCAATTTCTTTCCCATCCCTGACCATTATCGCAGCCACAACCTTGTCTATGTCCACGACCTCTACCTCGAACATGTTAATTATTAATGTGTTCGGGCTTGTCGGACTTTAAAACATTTGCTTCTGAAAAAGCTTTTGAGCCGTTGAGCGAGACTGGTGATTCTTAATTACCAGTTCATTATGCTTCTCAACAAACAAGAGAGCAATTGTCAATTGTGAGTGCTTTGCATGGCCTCTAATGCGATATTATTGTCGGACAGTGACATTCGATGCATGGAAGGTTGATAGAGTCTTTTCTGTCATGTTTGATTTCGTAACCATCATTCTGCAATACCTTAGTTATGCAACGATGTTGTGCATAGTGGAATTATAGTCACTCACAGTTTTAAAATCTTGGAACCTCAAAGTGTTTCACGCATCACGGTATTTTGGGAGGATTACATCTTTCTGATGATCGTATCGATCTTTCAAACTTTTCCGTAACTCATGTGGATCATCCATCGTGAGTTGTTCATTTTTCAAGCTTTCATCATGTGTCTTCTGATAAAGATTAGAGACAGCTTTATCACTCTTTGATGTAGAGTTATCAGCATTCAGTGTTACAATGAGGCTCTTAGCCTTGGGGTGATTTTTTACGTCAACCGTTCACTGTATGTAGTTGCTCCCACTTATGTCTAGCGGCGCAAATTCAAGCTTTACGAAGTTGTTTTTAATGATAACTAATGGAAAGACACACATACATAAAAAGTAGAAAAACAAGGTATTTTATTAGATCAGTTTAGAACATACATATGATAGAAAAGCGTAAAAAGTAGAAAAACACACATAATTTCGAGATCTTTACAACAAGTAGAAAAAATATCCAGTAAACCATGATGCTAAGTGCTCTAATTATTATAGACACTATAACTAACAAGAAGCGAGACATCCTTTGCAAATTTGTAAATCTTTGAATGAGAAAACTATATGATAGTAGAGAAAATTTTTGTGTTTAGTATGGTTTGTTTGAGTTCGATTTTATAGGAAAAATGTTGTTGGAGTGGAGGGAACATAGCCGTTTATAGTCGTTAGGTTACCGTTGAGAGTCAACTAATCCGATTTAATTAAATGCTAATGGTGTTTAAACAATATCATCAATTTAACATCTAATTAAATAAATGCAGTAAATATTTTTAGTTGGTTTAAAGCATGTATGAATTAAAACAGTTTAAGCAAATAAATACAATAAACACATAATCAGTTTAAAGCAAATATTGAATGAAATAATTATATCATCGGATGTAAATCACCTCATTTACTTTCGGAGGTAATATCCGCCTGTTATACAATAAAATGAGGTTATACATTTAGAAAAGAAAATGCATATTGTAAATCACATCATTTACAATGCGGAGGTTAGATCCATACGTTGTACAGTAAATAAAGTTATACATTTATAAAAGAAACAACATGATGAAAATCGCATCATTTACCATACGGAGGTTAGATCCGTTCGTGGTATGTAATATGATGTTATACATAAATATAGTAATAATATAAACAAGTGTAAAGTATACCGTCTTCTATAACTTACTCAGTTGGGAACAAAATGATCGTGCTGATAACGTGTCATAAAAATTATGGAATGCTAAAACTATTTGGGACTCGGAAGAATTGAATAATAGGAAAAAAGTAGGAGATGAAGAGAGGTTGAGGGGTGAGCTTTACCTTCACCCTTTCCTCCTTTTATATTACAAATTTACAAGACAATCACCATAAAATCCGTAGTTGTAAATCTTAATTTCTTCTCTTGGATCCCACCAGTGGGACCTTAGCATGCCAGAGTTGACTGTTTTATAACAAATTTCACTATAAATAAACCTCTTTATTTGCGCCTTATGAAAAAAATTGATTGAAAAGAAAATTACAAAAAATTAATTGACATATTTGTAACTTAATGTTAAAATTTAGGGTTAATTTCATATGACCACTTATTTAATAAGCTATTTTCCACAAAACCACCTGTATATTGTAATATTATAGTCAACCACTCGTATATCGTTTGTCGTTTCCAAACAACCACTTATCGCTATTCCGTCTATTCCGTTAAATATATTAAACTTTTAATATAATAATAGTATTTTTATTACAATGGACCATCTCAATAATAAATTAGTATTCACTTTACCACCTTTATAATCACTCCGGTTACCATATAATCACCTTTCTGGTAACTGAGGTGGTGCTTTGGTGACGTTAGTAATTATAAAGGTGGTCGAATGTTCTATTACAATATACAGGTGGTTTTGTGGAAAATGATAAATTATAACGGTGGTCATCTGGAATTAACCCTAAAAATTATAAATGAGGATCCCAACTTAAAAGGGCAATGATGGACAAATCACATAATTTAACTGTAGTAAAAATGAAAGGAAAAATTAAGGAATAAATATGGTGTGTTTGGTTAATTATGAAAAATATGTTGAAAAATTAAAGCATGTTTGGTAGATGTAAATTTTACAGAAAACAAGGTCTTTTCTTATTTAACAAACTAAAAAAACATCTAAGCATATTTGAAACATTCAAAATATATAAAAGAGACGTATAAATCTTAATAAATTTATTAAATTAGTTCCTAATGATACTCATTAATCCAATTTTGTGTAAAACTCATCAACAAAAATACTAATTAATGAAAACCATTTGTAATGTATGCATTCAAATCCACATTAAAGAGCAGTATCGTTGTTTGCCAACCTTAATGTCTTTTATATTGCCAAAAACGATTCGTAAGGTATTTTATATTGTTCAAAATCAATCGTAAGAAATATATTGTTAATCACGGATCCGGATCTCATACAGCCTACAGCCAAATGCAGCATTTATTCAGATTTTAAATATCAAAATTTACTCGTAAAATGACGTAGTTTTGTCTGAATTATATCAAAACGATGTTGTTTTACTAAAACTCAAATTTAAAATTGTTGAATCCTATATAAAATTACGTAGTTTTGATCTCATAACTCAAAACGATGTCATTTAACTTTTGGTTGTAAAGTGATGTACGCTGCACTGGATCTCAATTCTGTTAACCAAACGTGAATTATGGTAAAATTCACCCTTAAAGAAAAATATTTAATAATTAATCAAAAACTTACAAAAAACTAAACAAGTCCAAAAATTCAAAAATTATTTATTTGTACAGCATTTATGAATGAAGTTGCACATATGTTTATATGATTGAAATATGGAAAACAATATATGTCCAATATATAAAACACAAAGGTGTTTATTAGCGCTCAATTCTAAGCCACGTTTCACTTTTCATAGTTACCTTGATATCATGAATATTTATTTTAGAGTTAATTCCAGAAAACCACCCATATAATAGACATAACTACAGAAAATCACTCGTATAATACGTATTTACTAGAAAACCAAATTTATAAAGTATGGCATTAGCAGTTCACCATCTCATGTCGTTACCTCAAATGTTGGTGTACACTCGCGAATAAAGCGCGTTATTTAGGATATTGTTCAGAAAACTACCTATATAACATTCAAAATTACCAAATACCACATCCCTAATAATTATTTACTTAGAAATCAATATAAAGTAAAATATTATATTATATATAAATGATAAAGTTATTTTACTATTTGATTTTATTATCAAAACTCTTCATATTAATTATTAATTTTAAATATTCAAAAAGATTAGTTAATAAATTTTTGTATATATTAAATAAAAATATATCGGATAGATGTTTTAGTTACAATATAATAAAATATTTAATATTAATTATTACATAATAAAACATTTATCAAAATTGCTATTTATTCCTTAATTTTTTAAAATATACATAATTTTTGAATAATGATTAATATATTTTAGATTAAATGATGAAAACATATTTATAACGTATTGGTGCATAAAATGATGTAATATGTTTCATGAACCTTATTTTTATTTAAAAATGATATGTTTCATGAAACATGATGTATTATTTCATGAAAAAATATTCGCATGGTATGATTCAAAGTAATAATATATTATGGTTCATGAAAAAATTATTTTACTAAAGAAAATATTTGAATCATCACAAATATTAATTTGACAATAATTTGTAATCGTCCCTTAATTATTTAAATATATTTAATTTTTCAAATAATGATTTAAAAATTCAAGATTTAATGATGAAAAATATTCATATCGTATTGTTTCATGAATTGTTAGTTCATAAAATGGTGCTTAATGTTTATTTAATAAATGAAAAATAATCATATTGTATGATTTCGTGAAAAGTATACTATGTTTTATGAACCACAATGTATTATTTCATGAATTTTTTACAATATATGATTCACATTGTGTAATTTATAAAATTTTGCTTATATAAAAAGTAAATGCAATGAATTTAAATCAAATATAATAAGTGTATTATATTTTTTTATATAGATGGCTTTCTATAAATATGAGTAGAGAAGAGATCAGATGAAAGTAACTTTCATATGAAAAGTGAAAATAGATCTAAGCTGTCCAGTTTAAATAATCGGACGATTAAGATTTGAGCTGTGTTTATAAATATAAAATTAATTAAATATTAAATATAGTGAAAATATATAGACAAGGGTAAATTAGTCATGGAAAAACATCAATCAAGTCGTTAATGACCATTGATTTTTTCAAACCGTGCATGAAAATTCGGATAGTTTTATTGCAAAAGATTGTTTCCATGGTTGTTGTATCAACAATTCAGATAGTATTTGAACCATAAGATATCAAATATTGAATCATACCATTGAAATCTTTGCTCTAACATTGAATTATACTGTTGCAAAAAGATTCATTATTTGATGTCGCATGATTCATGAACCGTAAGGTATCAAACAATGAATCATAATGTTGAAAACAACGGTTCATTATTCGACACTGCATGATTCATGAACCATACAGTATCAAATAATGGATCTAAAAATATCCTTCCCTTTTCACTCATTATCAATTAAAGATGCATTCAAATGATGAATCATAGGAGTAATAGCAAATGATGAATCATAGACACTTATAATTCATTATTTCATCAAAATATGTATCACTTATATCTAATAAGTGATATTGGAACGATGGCCAGCTCGTTTTTTAGTAATCGTATGTCTCCCCCTTCTAATCTTGCTCTCATATTCTGTTGCAACACATATAAAAACAATCAGTAACCAGCGTGTGACAATATTTATTCGCAAACATTTATGTAACAGAATCTAAAGCATGATTCTACGAATGATTCATGATTTGCTACAATATGATTCACGAATCATATGGGGTCATTTACTGAATCATGCATAAACGAATGTTAATACATTGAAACAGTAAGCGACTTACCATATTTCTTCTCAAATCTTCTTGGAATCATTCTCGCGGGGGTGCCGCGACCTGCAAATATAGAAGACTTTATATATCTACACAGCATGTAGCTGATCGATACATGAATCCGACATTACTTACTTGAGGTTTCCAAAAGCAGCATTGGGTTTCAAAATCGCCGACCAAGAGTGAGTCGAGGATAGTTTGGGATGGTCGATTCACGAATCGTCTCAGAGCTGGATTTTTGGTTTCGTCGATTAGCGAAATCAATGCTCAAATTGAATCGAAACTGAATTTTACCTAAAACCTTGATTTTAAGGATCTCAAAACCACTTGATTTTGGCAATTTCGTGACTAATTTACCCCTCTATGGATTGTAAACATTAAATTCAATATTATAGCCGTCAGATCTACAAAATTTACCCCACTTGATTTAATATTTATAAATTGGCCCTATATTAATAGCCGTCAGATCTACAAAATTTTAGGTCGAGATCTGTTTGCATTTTACAACTAGAGGTTACTTTTCACCTGATTTTTACTCTTAAAACAATATTTTCAAACAATTATCAGAATGTCTGATTGGATGTCTTTTAATGGATATGATTTGTTTTTCTTTTACAATCTAACTACTACTTTTCCCATTAACCATTCTCATATGAGTATTATATAGGTGGTTTTCTATAAATGTGAGTATTATATAGGTGATTTTATCAAATTTAGCATGTGTGTGTAATCACGCGCTTAACGATTCTTGTAATGGAACAGTAACGAGGTGGTGAATTGCTAGCATCGCACTTTATAGAGGTGGTTTTCAATAAATACGTATTATAGATGTGGTTTTCTATAATTATGCCGATTATATGAGTGGTTTTTTGGAATCAACCCTTTACTTTATGTCATGACTACTTAATTTCATATAGTAATCACTAACTTCAATTGTTCTCAACATCAAATTGCAATTCCCAACCCTTACGACCAAAAACAAATTATTAGCAATTGTTATATTATTTTGTTCCTAAACTACTCTCGACAATTCATTTGGAATTTTTATAATCTCAAATTGGAAAGGTATTAATTGCAGATTTACCACTAATCCTAGCCGTCGGTCATGATATTTCGATGGTCTTAATTTGTGTATTACTTGCTTTTTTTAAAAATACACATGATAACTAGACAAGCTCACCGATTCAAACGCATAGCATGGAACCATCAATATGATTCCATCAGAAACTTTTGCTCCTGGCATAATATAGACGCATAACATATAATATAATTATATATGAGGGCGTGGTGGATCCACTATTATTTGGTGGATCCATGAGTCCAGATCTGGACCACACGTTTGATATATTGGATCGTTAGAATTGTGATACGTGTGAGAGAGTTAAAAATTAGTTTGATTAGTAATGGACTGAGTTTTAATAGGTTGAGGGTAGTTAGGTCATTTATATGAGAGGGTCTTTTCTGTCACTTCTCACTTTCTCACCTTCTCACCCAATTTCTCACTTTGAAACCCATCTCGAGACGCAGCGGGGGAGAGACGATGAAGCTTGATTTGGATTTGGATTTGGATTTGGATCTGTATCCACCCATTCGAGACGGTAGATGGAGATCGACACACTGTTAGCTCGAAATCAGTCCACGTCGTCATCGTCTGTGAGCGCGTCGCAGATGAGGATTTTGTGTAGCCCAAATCGGAGGAGCAGGAGAGTTGTGCAGCAGCGGAGAATGGGATTGGCGACGACGAGGTGTGAATCGTCAGTTGAAGTGGTGGTTGAGGAGGAGAGGAGTGAGGCTAGAGCGTCTAGTGTTTCTGCTCTCGAGTTGCTTAAGACTTCTGCTGCTGATAGTATGCTTTTATTCTTCTTTATCATGTTGTTGTATTTGTCTCGTTAATTGGTTTCGTTTGATGTTGGATTGGTTTGTTGTTGAAAGTTTGGGTTTTGGATGATGATGTGGGCTCTGTGATTGTGAATGTTCGGCATTTGTTGATATTGGGTGTGAAACGTACAGGAACATATTGTTGATTAGTGTATTAATATCTCTGAGTTTCGGCATTGCATTTCTTGATATATGTATGCGAGACTGAATGGGGGGTGATGATATTGAATGCGTCTTCCAGGAAGGTTATTACCATAGAGTGCTTGTAATAATTCTAATGAAGGCTTTGAGTTTATAGTAGTTTGGATTTGTTGGATGGAAAGAAGCAGCATAGTGGTGATTGGGCTCAGTATTCACACTGCACCAGTTGAGATGCGTGAGAAGCTTGCTATTCCAGAAGCTGAGTGGCCGAGAGCTATTGAGGAGTTGTGCAACCATAACCATAGTGAGGAAGCTGCTGTCTTGAGTACGTGTAACAGAATGGAGATATACGTGGTAGCCCTGTATCAGCATCGAGGTGTGAAAGAAGTTACTGAGTGGATGGCTAAGGTAAACTGGTTTGCCTCTTATGTTTTTTATTCGAACGTGTTCCGCTCGATTCTTTTTCCTAAAAATCCTACCCTGCGCAGATATTTAACCATTTTGTTTCAATAGTGTTTCCTAAAACTGATTTGGTTGTGTTTGCTTGTGTTTATGTTTGCGTTATTGTGCTTGTGTTATTGTGTTTGAGCTTGTAGGAGGTTTGTGTAAGACAACGAAGGCTTTTGTGAGTAATATTGTGATATTAGGTTTGTGGGGGAGGTTTGAGTAAGGCAGTGATGATGGGAGGTTTGATTTTAGGTCGTGCATTTAAGTTTTGCATTTTATTGTTGCATTTTGGTGTTGCATTTTGGTGTTGCGTTTTGGTGTTGCATTCATGGTTATCTGTTTGTATGAAATTGTGTATATAATTGCATTTTGTTTCATTGATTTGATCATTACCCCTTTCTCAATCTTTTGACTATTACTCTGATGTTTATTGATTATTGTTTTCATAGTTAAGCTGGAGTGCCAGATTGTTATTGTACTTACATATGTCCATTCTTGATTCATCCTTGTTTTGTTTACCTAATGTGTATCATGTTGTTTGTTCGTAAAGCTGAGATTTTTAATGTTTGTTTGTTTATTTGTGTCCATATAGGTGGCAGGATTGCGGGACGAGCTGAGTTTGGAAAGACACGTTTAATGATCGATCAATATGGCTCATTCATGCATGTAATGTGTCTTGTACACTTGTCATATGTTTTATGTTCCGGATCTGGTGTAGCGTGAAATTAATTTATAATTTGTTTTTGATTGATGCATTTTGATTGCATTTGTTAGATCATAATTTGTAATTTGATTACTGCGAAGTCCAATATGTTACCCCATTCGGCGATGTAGTCACTAAATAATGGAAATCATTTGTTACCGTACAACTATGATTACCATCTGCCAACACAACACAAAAAAGGGTAAATGATACGGAAACATATTAAATTTATACAAAAATAGCAATACAATGAACACGGAACACAATTGCAGCCTTAATGCAATTGTAAAAATGCAACTGCAAAATGCAAGATCAAAATGCAAGATCAAAATGCATGTGTGAAATGCACATGTGAAATACAACAATGAAATGTGATAACTAAAAACATGGTCTTCGCATTGATTCCCACCCAAAACATGGTCTTTGCATTGATCTTCGCATTGAGTCTAATATGTTGCCCCATTCGGCGATGTAGTCACTAACCAATGAGAATCATCCGTTACCATACAACTGCGAACAGAACACAATTTAGGTAAAATGATACTGAAGCATATCATTTTTGTTCAAAATAATGCAATACAACACAACACAGGGACGACTGCATGCTGAAGTGCAAGTGAACAAAAAATGCAACTATGGATTGCAATTACGAGGTGCAATAGTAAGGTGCACATGTGAGGTGCAACAGTTAAAATGCATAAACCACCACCTTGCTCTGGCGCGCCGCCGGCTGGCGATCCCAACACAGTTTCGCATTGATTCCCACCCAAAACATGGTCTGCGCATTGATCTCGCGTATGGTATTTTGCAAAACTTGAAATCTCTTGAGAAACACTTTCATCATTATCCATTGAATTCTAAAAACGGGTGAGGGTGATTGTTTAGTTGAGTATGGGTTGAGATGAATTGAGATGAGTTTACAAGTAAACGGGTGAGAATGGGTTGAGATGGATTGAGAATATGGGTCGAAGGAGATTATGATAAAACTTGAAATTCTAAAAGCTTGAGGTATGAACATGGTGGAGGGAATGAAAAAATTGACATTATGAAAATGAGAGAAAGGTTGATTAAGGATAGAGGGTTCAAAACATCACATTGCATTAAATGAAGACATCTAATCTTGCATTAAATGCTAACTAAACTAACTAAACTAACTAAAATCCTAACTATTTCCATATTACCCTTTAGTTGGACTAATAGTTGACCATTGCTAACCATTAATCTTAAACCATCCAATGGCTAATAGTTGGACTCATGGATCCACCAAATAGTAGTGGATCCATTAGAAGGATTTCCTAATTATATAAGCACCAACCAAATAAATCAAAATGTAAACAACAAAACAACTGGGTAAACCGAATACCTCAGGGTTCTTGTAAGATGACAAATGCTCAAACAAAAGGTAAGCCGAAAGAGATAAAGTCACTAGCACAAAGAAACCAGCTACTAGTAGGGGTGAAACCGGTACCGGGAATCGGGATATTTCGGATTTTCTGTCCCGGTCCCGAAAATTCGGGATTTTTAAAATCGGTACCGGAACCGGTCCCGGTTCTAAAAAATCCCGAATTTTTCCCGAATTTCGGTACCGGGACCGGGACCGGGTAATGCCTTCAGTCCCGAATCCCGGTCCCGGTTCCGATTTTCAGATTTCAAGCGTACGTCCCTTGAATTTTCCAAGCGCACGTTCAAGGATTTATCATAAAAGCAAGATACGTGCGCTTGGGAAAAGAAAAGATCGTCCGCTTGGAGTGCCAGAATGGGTCCGAGAGCTTTCCCCAAGCGTACGCGTACGCTTGAGGAAATAGAAGAAGCGTACGCTTGGATAAATCAAGAGACGTGCGCTTGGTATAGTAAAATCTGTTACCGGTACCGGGAACCGGTGATTTAGTCACTGGGTACCGTTCCCGATAACGGTACCTAATTTTCGGTATCGGGACAGTCCCGAATTCCGGTTTTTTAGGGTAAATCCCGGTTTGGAACCGATACCGGAACCGGGACCGGTTACTTTGTTACACCCCTAGCTACAAGAGCTGCCCATAAAGGCGGCGAGTAACTAGATTCTGCAACAAGTAAGCTGTACGGTACCCTCATTACCACGGCAGCTAATCGTTCCTCACAATACCCATTACCCACCAAGCTTTTCACATCAACTTTCCTCAAAGAGTATCTCAACACCAGAATGATTCAACACTAAGATAAATAATCATGTTATCATCAAAAGACGACATTTTGGAAAAGATTACCAAAATGAGAAATCAAAGCCCCAACAGTTTCACTTAATAAATCAAAATCAAAAAGCACACAACTTCACTCATCTCGTACATGATGAAACCCTAAATTGATTTCTGCTGAAACCGATCCAACCAAATCAAAGCTTCCGAAATGCTCCAGTCCTTTGAGCAACCTGATTCGAAAACGTCTCCGGCAAATTACAATCGATTGCTACAAACCCTAATATTCAAGATCGGTGCGCAGACCACACAAAAAAAACAAAAAAATATTCAAATAAATTAACTAATAGTAAAATATCAAAAATATAAAGAAAAAAAGATCTTCTGCTGCTGCTGGAGCGGCGGAGCCTATGATGCAGTTGATTTGTGTAACTCGTGGTCCCATTTTTTGTCTTTGATTTTCGTCTTCAACCGAAGTCATTGAAGTTTCATCTCCAGAAAACCCCAGACATCAGTTCAACCCTCTCCTTCAATTTCACGTTGAGAGCTCCTCATTTCCTTAACCCCACATCCGCAAATCTCTGTTCCTGCGCCGATTTCATGTAAAGGTACAATCTTGCTGCTTTTTAGATCTCCATTTTCCGGTCGAACTGAAGAACACCAAACTGCAAAGAACAACAATGCAATGTGGACGCGTGTGTCATCATCAGCTTACCGGTATCTCAATCTTCATCTCGTGATTGTCAGAGATGAATGTCGAAGTGGGAGTTTAAAACGTTGCTTTTTTAGTAGGATTTCTGAGCGGCGTTTTTCTTCCATTTTGCCGTTTTGTGGATTCCGAGATGATTTGAAGTATGGTGGAGATGAGTGTGAAGATGGGTTTGAAGCGGAGGAGAAGATTGGGTCTACTTTTGCAGATTTGGGGTTCTTGCTAGGGTTGTTAAGGAATGGGGCGAAGCCTACCGGGTATGTGCTGAACAAGTTGCTGTCTTGCTGTGCCAAGTCGTTATGTTTGAGCGTAGGTGAGCAGGTTCATGGGTTATCAGTGAAGATGGGTGTTAATTTGGATGTTTACATTTGCAGTCCGCTAATTGATTTGTATGGGAAATGTGGGGTTGTATGGGACGCTCAGAATTTGTTCGATGAAATGCCTGATAGAAATGTTGTCACTTGGAATAGTTTAATTTTTTCATATCTAAGAGCTGAGAATCCTCATGTGGCAGTTAGAATGTTTTTGGAATTGCAGAAGAGTAGGGTGGCTCTTACAGCTGTTAGTATCTCGGCTGTTCTAGTGGCGTGCACTCATTTGGAGAATACTGAACTTGGGAATCAGATTCAGTGCTTAAGTTTGAAAATTGGGTTGTGTTATAATCTTGTTGTTGGAAGTGGACTGATTGATGTCTACTCGAAGTGGGGTGATGTGAATCAGTGTATCCAGATTTTTGATGAAATGCCTAATAAAAATGTTATCACTTGGACCACAATGGTTACTGTGTTTGTGCAGAGTCAGCAGCCAGAGGAGGCTATGCTTTGGGTCAGACAGATGAGAAGTTTGGGTCTTAGGCCAAATGAGGTTACTTATAATACTTTATTGAGCTCATTTGGTCCTGGTTGTATGAATTTATGCAGGCAGGTTCACTGCTGTGTCGTCCGTGAAGGTTTTGGTTCTCATTTGTATGTGGCGGTTACACTTGTTGTGGCATACTCAGAATGTGGTTGTAACTTAATAGACTTTCACAATATATGCTCTTGTATTTCACAGTGGGACCAGATAGCTTGGAATGCAGTGATTGCTGGCTTCTCTCGCTTGGAAAGTGGAAAGGATGCTCTTCAGTATTTCTGTAAAATGAGGCAGGCAGGTATTCATGTTGACTTCTTTACATTTCTGAGCATTTTGAAGGCGGTAGGGGGTATATCTGCCCTTGAAGAGGGAAAAGAGATACATGCTCTAGTGCTCAAAACTGGTAATGATCTTGATATAAATGTTCAAAACAGTCTCGTCTCCATGTATGCAAAATGTGGACAGATCAGTGATTCAAAGAGGATATTTGATTCAATGAAAGAGCGGGACTTGATAACTTGGAATTCGTTAATTGGTGCATGTGCAAATCACGGGCATGGAAAAGAGGCTATCAAATTGTTTGAAAGCATGATGAGGAGTGGTGTAAGACCAGATAGAAGTACTTACTTATCCATTCTGTCTGCGTGCAGCCATGCTGGATTGTTGGAAAAGGGGCTCGAGTGTTTAAATTTGATGAAAGATGATGTTTTTGAACTTTCAGGCTCGGATCATTTTGCTGTTATTGTTGATTTGTTTGGTCGAGCGGGGTATCTCCATGAAGCAGAAGCTTTGGTCAATAGCATGGCAGTTAAACCTGGACTCTCTGTCTACCAAAACTCTTTTAAGTGCTTGTCTGGTTCACGGGAATGTGGAAGTTGCTACAAGGTGTACTAGACAACTTTTGGAGTTATACCCTGATGATCCTGCAACCTATGTTCTTCTATCAAAATGGCTTGCGACTGGCGGTAATTGGGATGGTGCTTCTGCAGTAAGAAAGTTAATGTCTGAAAACAGTTTGCATAAAAAGCCTGGTTATAGTTGGGTGTAATTTCTGGTTGATACTATACTGCTTCGAAAATAATCAGAGACCAGCCTTTTCAACTGCACTGAGGTTCATGTGCCTATTTATGGAGGTACTTAGACAAGCTTGTTGCATGAGATCAAGAAGTTGTGTTTCCCTTTTAATATTATTGCCATATCAATTACCATTTTCCCTTAAATGAGTAAAAGGTCCCCTCTCTTCTTGCCCACTGACTTATATTTGAGAAGCATGCTTGGTTTGATTTATTTGTAGATATTGCGGAATAAAATATTTGACAATTTCTTCCTTATTTCCAGGCTCATATTTGTAGTAGAGGTTTCCAATCCATGGACCAAGTCAACTGTTACTTTCAGGAACATTAAGGTTTGTCAAATATCCCTCCACATATTGCTGAAACCTTGTCATTGTCTTTTTAGCTTGTGGAGAGGGAAGAAACTCATTGGCAAAGAAGCTTTGTTTGTGGTACAAGGTCTGAAAAGGTTTAAGAATGAAGAGGACCTGCTTGAAAAGTTTATCGAAAGTCACGTGATACTTTTGAAGATGGACCTGATAGCCATTCTCACTGAACTTGAGCGTCAGGAGGAAGTTCCTATGTCCGTCAAGGTTCTTTCGTCTTTCCCACTAATACATTTTAGTTACTCTTATTCTGCTTAGTCATTTTGCTAGATTTGTGTCTTAGTGTAGCCTACTACCATGTCTCTTATTTTGAAAATAATATTATGTAGTCCGTGATCATTAAAGTTGTGTCTTCCATGTATCTCGCATTTCAGTATCTTGCGTAATCGTTGTCTTGTTTGGAGCATTCTGTTTTGAATGTTTTTGATCCAATTTTATTACCATTCAATGTTTCGTAATTTATCAACTCCCATCCATACGCGTGAATACTTGATCACCTTTAACAACATGTTATAA
The DNA here is from genome assembly GCA_006409495.1 of Sedum album. Classification (NCBI taxonomy): domain Eukaryota; kingdom Viridiplantae; phylum Streptophyta; class Magnoliopsida; order Saxifragales; family Crassulaceae; genus Sedum; species Sedum album. The sequence continues at coordinate 52,060 of QZGG01001065.1, read as the reverse complement.
TTAACCAAATTCATTTCATGCAGATATTTAAGGCGATTTGAAAGCAAGACTGGTATAAGCCTGATGTCTACCTATACAAAGATTTGATTATTGCATTAGCAAGAAGTAAGCAAATAGAGGATGCCATGGAATTGTGGGAAAGCATGAGGAAGGAGGACTTGTACCCTGATTCTCAGACATATATAGAGGTGATCAGGGGATTTCTAAAGTATGGTGCTCCGGCTGATGCAATGAATGTTTATGAAGACATGAAGAATTCACCTGATCCACCAGAGGAATTACCATTCAGGATTTTATTGAAGGGCCTATTACCCCCACCCCCTATTGAGAAACCGAGTCAAGCAAGACTTTGAGGAGCCTGATCGACATGTTTATGATCCTCCAGAGGAGATATTTGGGGCTTTGTTCTAATTTGCACCGTCATCTTGCTATTTTGTTGATTCTCATGGGATACTGATTCTCATTAATTGGAGTATCATTTTACGATAGTCAGGCATTTTCTAGCCTATCTCGGACTCAGACCCCTTTGTATTTTACTTGGCGCATTGGCCTAGCCATCATGCGACATGCCTCACTATCGCATTCAGAATTGTGTTCATGTAATAATTGTAATATTTTTATCAAGTGCAGCTTCTCAGTTTCAAGCAAAATCCCAAATCAAATCCTATAAGAAAGGGTATATGAATCTGCAACAAGCAACATTATAAAAAAATCGGAAAACACAGGAGAAAAATGATATTAAACTAGAAGCACATCCATAGACAGGTTTGAAGCAAAGACAAACTATTCTTTAACCGAGTGGTTCATTCAAGGATCACCGATCACATAATAAAAACCACATTACTAAATGCAAGTATTCTTAAGCTTTGGGGACTGTCTCATCCTCATCTTCCTCAATCTTGGGAGCTAAGTAGAATCTGATGTAACCCATCTCAGCAATCTTGTACTCAACCACAACAGGGAGCTCAGAGGACAAACTGATTGTAACTGTGTTGGACAATGGAGTTGCTTTTGTGAAGGAGTTCATGTACCTCAGTGCAAATGTCAGCGACACGGGCTCATTCATCTCAATTACAGTAGCTTCTTCAGGCTGCAGATATATATGCAAAAACACCACTTTAATTTACATTAACATAATCCAAAAGTGAAACCAGCTGAATAAGAAATATCCAATACCTTGTCCACAGTAGTGTTCTGGCGGAGAACAACATTAGCAGTTCCAATATCTCCTCTGGTGGAAAACTTGACTCCTTCCTTTGTAACCGATATAACAACTACAAGAGCATGCCAAATCAATTTATCATTAACCATAACCCTGAAATGATTGATCTAGATTCTAGACAAACATATACAATTAGCTTCTTTAAAATGCTCCTCATTTCCAAAAATGTCTTACCAGTATCACCAATGCTGGACAGATCTTTGCAAATCCTAGCAAATTCAGCTGCAGGCATCCTAACAATCGAGTCATATTGAGCTTCAGGAATCCCAAGATGCTCGCTATCAATATCCATCAGCTTCATCTCAAAATCAGATATCTTATCTTGAGCTGCATCCACAACCAAAACCCAACATTAACAACTCCACAATCTTAATCACTACATACACCACTCAGCAGCCTAAACTACACAAAAATCATCATAAAAAACAAAAATATGAATAAAGAGACTTACTTGGACTTTCAAACATGAAGGTAACAGTGTCACTCCCATCATCAGCTTTAATAGTGATAATATCATCATTTCCAGCACACTTCAACATCTTCGACATATTCCCCAAATTCATCCCAATCGATATGTTCCTATCGCATCTGTAATGCTCAAATCCTTCAGATCTAAGCAAAAGCGCGACAAGAGCAACGTGACTTGAGTCCATAGCTTGAAGGGAGAAGCCAGAAGCGGAACAGTCGAAGTTAGCGTCTACGACTAAATCCTTAATCGCCTCCATCACCTTCTTAAGCAGACTTCCTTGAACTAGCCTTAGCTCCAACATCTTCGAAGATGGCGACTGGTCGGATTGAGCCGCTGAGGGAGTGTGAGAAAGCGATTTAGGGTTTGGAAAAGGGACGAAGCGCAGTAGAGAAGTTGAATATGTCAAGGGCTGGTGTTGGCGGGACGGATATGGATTGCCGCCAATCGATTTAGGGTTTAACAATTACGGTTTCACAAATTTATTACATTTACATGAATTTTTGTGAATAAAGTACTGCTGTGAAACCTGATTGGGTAGTCGATCCGGCCATGTCACTGGGTCATCGGATTAGAGGGTCAAACCGGATCGACTTTGGATCAATGTTTATATCAAGTATATAGGGTTAATTTCTAGAAGGACATTAAATTTCGTGAGAAATAAAGACTTAATCTCAACTGTTGGTTTAGATTAATCTAGCGGTTGAGATTAAATTAAGTTTTTAATTAAATTTATAATGAATTAGCAAAAACACGGGGTGGTTGGTGAGTGAAGTTATCAATATTAACCGTTAGATTGATAGAAATCAATGTTGAGATGATGTCCTTCCGTCTCACATAAATATATTGGTCCTCCTTAAACCTTTTCCAAGTATATAATATTTAAATGTATATACAAATTCAAAAGTATATTTATCAATTTTAATTCTCACAAATAGTTAAGTAAATGAATTAGGTCGGATGGTAAGCTTTTCTAAAGCATTGAAAGGGATTTAGGTTCGAACCTTTACATAGGATATTTTTGGAAAATTAAAAATTGGTTCAATTGGTTGGGTCAAAGGGTTAAACCGGCCGGGTTAACTAGGTTTTAGTGGGTCAATGCAAATCTGTTCAACGATCGAACCGACTCGAAGGACTGACCGGGTCGGATCGGGTTTAGTAACACTGGAATAAAGCAACAAGTAAATATTAATTAGAAAATTTAATATTTGTGAATATTTGTTTCGATGGACATTAAAATTCAAGTTAGTTAAATTTCAGTGCTGCTATGTAGGGTTATATAGTAAACAATGTCAAATTGATGCCGTTTTGATGCACGCAGCAAATAATCGTGTTCTATTGGAAATGATTTAGGGTTCGAACTTTTACATAGGACATTTTTGGAAAATTAAAAATTGGTTCAATTGGTTGGGTCAAAGGGTTAAACCGGCCGGGTTGATTGGGTTTTAGTGGGTCGATGCAAATTTGTTCAACGATCGAACCGACCCGATGGACTGACCGGGTCGGGTCGGGTTTAGTAACACTGGAATAAAGCAACAAGTAAATATTAATTAGAAAATTTAATATTTGTGAATATTTGTTTCGATGGACATTAAAATTCAAGTTAGTTAAATTTCAGTGTTGCTGTTATACTTTAAAACCCAAATTATGTAGGGTTATATAGTAAACAATGTCAAATTGACGCCGTTTTGATGCATGCAGCAAATAATCGTGTTCTATCGGAAATTACATTGTATAAATCTCATATTAAAACTTTATGGTATTTAATTGAGCTGCAATACTTATAATCCAATGTTCTTGCCAAATGAATTTCTGCTTTATTTATTTTGAAGTTTACTATTTTGATTCTTCCTAAAAAGGATCTAGTGAAATATTGAGAAAAGTATCACAAATGTAGAGAAAAATTATAAGTAGATGATATTCTTGGATTAAAGGAAAACATTAAAAAGTGGGGTGTCTATCAGCACGCCTTTCCTTTGCTTGATGATGCGGAGGGAGAGCATGTGTTGAGAAGGAGCACGAGGATGAGAGTGCCATCAGCAAAAGCACGTGAAAGCAGAGGCATGTAACTAATAGGAGGCGTGAATGGTGTGATCATCTGTAACAGAATTAATACAAATAGTCTTGTACATTCATATGAGAGAATACAGATCATTACAGATAAACTTCTTCTTCTTCCTTAACTCATCTCTTCCTTCACTCTTACCTCAGCGCCATCATTGGTGCTTTCATTGAACTCCGATAACCATGCCAGAGACTCGCAGCACATCAGAATCAATTGCGGCGCTGACTAGTGGCTTCACGGAAGTGAGTTTACACACTCAATCATTGGAGATGGGCATGACAGAGGTGAATAAACGCACGTAGTCTTTGGAGGCACTAATACATCAACAATTGGAGGCCACAGCTCGCAATTCAGCCACTGTCCATCGTGTCTTACAATTTTATGAATCAATGCAAGAAAAGGTTCACGATCTGGTCACCTCCGGAAACAAGGCGTCGAAGGAAACGATCGAAATGAATCCGTCGTCTCCTCTGTTACCTACACCACCAGGCTTCTCAAGTGTGACTGGTACACATGAGGACCGACGCGAGAGAGCTTCATCCACCACACATTTGACTGGAGAATTGAGGGATTCAAATGTACAAGCAGCGATCCGATTACCACGGCTGGAGGTACCATTGTTTACAGGTGTAGATCCGGATGGCTGGTGGTTTCAGATCAATAGGTATTGCGATCGTCATGCGATTCCGGTGGACCAACGAATTATGGTTGCTACGTTTTACATGACTGGTGATGCTTTGAAATGGTTGCGATGGCTTCATGCAGCTAAACAGATTAGATTGTGGCAAGAGTTTGGAGAGGCTCTATTGACGAAATTCGGAGCATCGATTTACTGGAACGCATAAGTAACCTTGAATAAATTGCAGCAAACATCGTCTGTTACAGACTACATCAATGAATTCGAATCACTGTCAACATCAACTCCGGGTTTGACAACTTCGAACCTCCTTCATCGATTTATGGCTGGTTTTAAAGATGAAAATCACAGAGAAATCGTTCTGTTCGGACCGAATTCACTTTCAAAAGCAATGGGGATGGCAAGAATAGCAGAGCAAAAGTTGAGTGCAGTGAAGGCATCCTCATGGAAAGGACCTCAAGGTAAACCATTATCGATGAATAGAAATAATGGTACTGGTCCTCCGAGTAACATATTTGGAAATAGTGGTTCGTTATTGCCAGTGAAGAAACTTACAACAGCGGAGATGGCAGCTCGGCGTGCAAAGGGATTATGTTTCAACTGTGATGAACATTTTGTTCCTGGTCACAGATGCAACCCACAGTTCCAATGTTATATTTTGGAAGAGAGATGGGTGATGCATTGACAGAAGTAGATGTTGTGGATACTAATGGTGAATCTAGAGAGGAAGGTGACGTCCTGAGTATCTCATTTAATGCGTTCCAGGAAATAGGTTGCCGAGTACGCTGAAACTTAAGGGGAGGATTGCATCATCAGAGATCACCATCCTTGTGGATAGTGGATCAACCCACAATTTTCTGCAGCCGCGCGTTGCGAAATTTGTAGGATTGACAGTTGAACCGTCTCGGCACTTAAATGTTGTGGTTGGTAATGGAGATCAACTTAGATGCGAAGGGATTTGTCGAGGAGTAGAAGTATAGATGAATGATATTGCAATCAAAGTGGACTTCCACATTTTACCTATCTATGGTGCTGGAGCTGTGCTTGGTGCACATTGGCTTGCCGACTTAGGTGAAACCACATTTGATTATAAGCATATGTGGATGAGTTTTGTTTTGCAGGGAAAACGTGTTCGTCTGATTGGTATACCAACATCCTTACAGCCAGCTGAGTTGTCAATGGCCCAAGTGAAACGAGAATGACGAGTGCAGTAGCGACTCTTTATCAGCTGACTATGTGGGCCGCTGAAGCCCAACAAGAGGAGACGACATTGACTCAGGTCACGAAGAAATTCCCAACTATCGCAGAGGAATTACCAGCGGAGCGACGCGAAGAGTTGATGGCATTGTTGCAGCAATTTGGCCATGTATTCGATAATCCCAAAGGCTTACCACCAAATCGTCCTTAGGACCATCAGATTCCGCTGCTTGTGGGTACTTCTCCAGTGACCGTCAAGTCGTACAGATGTCCGAGGTTCCAGATGAAATTGAGCAGATGGTGCGAGATATGCTGGACGAAGGGATAATTCGACCCAGTAATAGTCCGTTTTCTTCTCCGGTGTTGTTGGTTAAGAAGAAAGATGGTACCTGGCATTTTTGTGTGGATTATCGCGCTTTGAACGCGGTTACGGTTCGTGACAGGTTTCCGATTCCGACTGTGGAGGAACTCTTTGATGATCTTGGGGGTTCCCGATGGTTTTCTAAGCTAGATTTACGATCTGGCTATCACCTGATTCGGATGAAGGAGGAAGACGTGTGCAAGACGGCATTTCGGACGCATGACGGGCACTATGAATTCCTCATCATGCCTTTTGGCTTGACGAATGCCCCTTCAAAGCGATGAATGAAATTTTAAGACCATTGTTGCGGAGGTTCGTATTAGTCTTTATGAATGATATTTTGATTTACAGTAGTTCTTGGTCTATGCATATGGATCATCTACGACGAGTATTGGATATTTTAGCGACACATTCGTTGATGGCAAAGGCTAGTAAATGCGAGATAGGGAAATCTCGTATTCAGTACTTGGGTCATTACATAAGCGTCGCGGGTATGGAGGTGGATCGATCCAAGGTCGAAGCAATTCAGAAATGGCCTGCGCCTACGACAGTGAAACAGTTACGCAGATTTTTGGGCCTTGCAGGGTACTACCAAAGATTTGTACATCACTTCCCACAATTAGCTGCCCCTTTGACGGAGTTATTAAGAAAAGAAGCATTTGTGTGGAGTGAGGCAGCAGCTACAGCATTTGGAAGCTTGAAGGAAGCTTTGATATCTATTCTTAAGCGTTGCAGGGCAATTCCTCCATTTACATCAGTTGACTGGCAGGAGGAATCCAACAGGGATCATCAATGGGTGGTGCCACTAATGGTGTTGAGGACACGCACAATGGTCTTTGTACAGGGACGTCCGGTGGAAGATGCTTCGTGGGAAGATGAGGCCTTTGTACGTGCTGAATTTCCAAACTTCAGCCTCGAGGTCTCGGCTTCGCCACGGGGGGGAGTATGATGCGGAGGGAGAGCATGTGTTGAGAAGGAGCACGAGGATGAGAGTGTCATCAGCAAAAGCACGTGAAAGCAGAGACATGTAACTAACAGGAGGCGTGAATAGTGTGATCATCTGTAACAGAATTAGTATAAATAGTCTTGTACATTCAAATGAGAGAATACAGATCAATACAGATAAACTTCTTCTTCTTCTTCCTTAACTCATCTCTTCCTTCACTCTTACCTCAGCGCCATCACTCGATGAATTCATCAAAATGTGAAACGATCCGTTTACTCATCAATAAGGACCCTTCAGAGGGGTACATACAGTTTGAACTAACAACCTTGTCAGTATCACTAATTTAGGCAGCAATTAGATGCATAAAATGATAGGAAAGGCAGGATCACTCGATATCATACCCTTTTTCGTGAAGCTTTGTAATGACTTCGTTCCTCATCTTGATCCAAAGCTTGTTGGCTTCTGTTTCAAGCTTCTCATTTTACAACACCTTCTGATAATTAACTGCATCCCTGTCAACCTCAATGAACCCTTTTGGCCCAATAGTCATGCCTATCATGCCTCCTTGGCTATAAACTCCTCCATAGCTTCTTCATCACGAGGATAGGGAAACTGGCGGCGCTGGTAAAGATGAGCAAGCTCTTTTTCTTCCTTTGGCATAGGTCTAAGCGTCCACCAGCCGAGCGGGGAGGTCTCATTGAATAACCAAGCCGCTCCAAATATAGCTTATGTTATACGCGAAGTTAAACGTTCCTCCATCTTCTCTCGAGAATTTTCATATTCTTAGAGAGCTTTTTATTGACTGTTTTGTCATTGGTTGATGATCATTTAGAGCGTTCCTTTAGACCTGTTCTGTGGGATATGACAAAGATCGGCTTTTGCATATACAATCTTCTTTTGGTTATTTTCTCGATAACTTTATTCCGGGTAGAAGCAACCTTTTCAGTTTCCGAGTACAGCTGTGTCTTGGTTCTTTCTTTAAGTTGGCTTTATTGTAAGCTGGTTGAGTATGCCAGAGAATACTAGAAATATCGACATGGAAATAGATAAGTTGGCGGACGTCTTGCATGGGGAACATTTTGTTGACTTGCCTGATGAGGTTTGGGATGAGTTAGACGTTGCTAGCCAGAACACCCTCTTTATGAGACATTGTACTGGGCGTAACTTTAATAAATAAGCTATGTCCAAGTTTATGCAGCGTGCATGGCAAGTACAGGGTTCATTTTCACTGTCAGAGGTTTCAAGTAATACAATGAAAGTCCACTTCACCCATAAGGAGGATTTAGAGAAGGTTATGCAGGGGGGTTCGTGGTTGTTTCAAGGATGGATGCTTTTATTGGATAAATGTTCAGGGGATATGGTTTCAGAGGATCTGCATGAAGCTTCCTTCACGTTGTGGGCGCAATTATTCAACTTGCCAACTGCAATGATGGGTATGAAGTACATTGAGATGGTTATTAAGGTCACAAAGGTTCTGGAGGTTCATTCGAGTCCTGCATTCACTTCTTATGGGGTGGAACGAAAAAGATATGTAAGGGTGAAACTGCAGTATAACATTAAGGACCCCCTACTGACAAAATTCCTTATTCGCAGACGAATGAGGGATCCACTACTGGTATACATTAAATATGAAAGAATGTTGAAAATGGGTTATAAGTGTGGGCTCATCACTCATTTAATACATGATTGTCATCTGAAACACCTTGATGTTAAGGACAATAGATGTACTTATGAAATGAATGCGGAGCTGTTCATGGAGACTGTTAATTCGAGTGCAACGGTGGAAGAGCGTCGGTATTTTGGGGGACCTCCCTCGGAACAGGAGTTTATTCCAGAGGCGTCGCTGGAGCAGCTTGGGGAGAACCTTCATATGGTTTTAGCTGATGATGTCACTACTGATGGGAGTGGACACGTGTTGTGTCGGATTATCAAAATAATCATTACAAACGTAATCTCCTTGCTTTGCCTGAGTTAGAAAACACTTTCGTGAGAGGTAATATTGAGCGACACGTGGAGAGCATGCAGGTTGGTATTGAGGATAATTGTAATATGGGTCATGATAATGGGTCAAATGATTTGGCCTTGTCTAAATTTGGGCTTCCTGTTCGGCCTGATCTACTGTTGGAGGAGGGATGTCAAACTGGCATTTGGTCAAATCTGGCTATCAAGAAGCGCAAAGTCTCATGGTGTCCCAGTATTGATGAATTCCCAGGTAGGTCAAGACAATTGGGGAAGGAAGTTGTTCAGGAATTGGAGGCCCAAGCGAATACAACTCATTACGAACAAGTTGTTGATGATTGGGGATTCAGAGTTTCTTTTGTCAAGCACCATGTTGAAGGGGGTGTTGATAATCAGTTTCGAAGTGGTCAGTTCCAATCTGAAGACCTTCCACGTCCAAGGGTTTTTCCAAACACTGGGATTCAGATCAGGAAATTGGGTGAGAATTGTGTGGTGGAACAAGATGAGTCCAATTCTTCTTCCACACCTTTTTATCCGACAGGGGCTTTAGTTAAACCTAATGTCTGTTTGCAAGGTCAATCGAGTAATGGGAATGGTGGTTTCGATGAGAGTGGTAATCAGATCTACGTATCGGCAGAGGCTGGAGACCAGCCCTGCCGTTCATTATGAATGCTCTTTGCTGGAATTGCCGCGGTTTGGGGAATCCGCGTGTAATTCGTAGTTTGGCAGATGTTGTGACGTCCTGCAATCCCCAGGTGATTGGCTTCTGGAAACAAAGGTCAATCACACAAAAACAGAAGTTGTTCGTTGTCGTTTAGGTATCTCGTGCATAATTTCTCTTGATGAATATAAATTTCATCTCACTTTGTTTTATGGTCATCCTGCGGCTAATAAAAGAAAGTTGAGTTGGAATCTTCTGAGACGGTTATTTCGGATTCATGATTTTCCTTGGGTGGTAATGGGAGATTTTAATGAAGTTCTTAAGTTTAATGAAATCTCTCGCTTCACTCCTAGTCGCTTGCGTCATATTGATGATTTCAGAAAAGCTGTTAAGGATTGTGATTTATATGATATTGGCTTCTCAGGTTTCAAATTCACATATTCAAATAAAAGAAAAGAATCTGCTGAATTCAAAGCTCGTTTAGATAGAGTGCTGGTTAATAGCTCTTTTTTGGAGATCGGCTGGAAGTATCAGGAGAATCTTTTGGTTAAAGAGTTGGATGATTGGAAACTGATGGAGGAAGTGCTCTGGAAGCAGAGATCTCGAGTGAACTGGATGATGTATGGTGATAAAAACACGAGATTTTTTCACTCGAAAGCAACTGCGAGGCTTTGGGCTAATACAATTCATAAGCTGAAGAACAATTTTGGTGAGTTTGTTGACTGTCATATGGAGGTTGAGAATATTGCAACTACATATTTTCAGAATCTCTTTACATCTAGTGTTACTGAGAATGTTATTAATTGGAGCGAGTATTTGAGCAATATTCCTCAGATCCTGTCTGAGCAGCATAGGCATTTTCTTGATGCAGATTATACTGAACTGGATATCAAGGAGGCTCTCTTTCAGATGGACCCGTGGAAAGCGCCAGGGGTAGATGGTTTTTCACCTATGTTTTTTCAGAAATTTTGGAATACTATAAGGGTGGAATTTGTTAACTGTGCTTTAAGTTTTCTTAACAATGGCTCCTGGATATCAAACATAATGAAACATTGCTGGTATTAGTACCGAAACTAAAAGGTGCTTGTTCAATGCAGGATTTCCGACCAATCAGTTTATGTGGAGTTTTATCGAAGGTCATCGCCAAAGCTATTGTTAACTGTTTGCAAGGTATCTTATCTAACATTGTTTCTTATGAGCAGTCAGCTTTTGTCAAGGATAGATTGATCACAGATAATTTTATTATTGCCCATAAGCTGAGTCATTTTATTACAAAGAAGTCCCATTCTAAATCATGCTTTGTATACTTGAAATTAGACATGTCAAAGGCGTATGATAGAATTGAGTGATGCTTTCTTGAAAGAATTTTATTCAAAATGGGTTTCGGTAATCAATGGACTAGTAGAGTTACGATGCTCATTAGATCAGTTAGATATCGTATCCGGATTAATAGTTTTATCACAGACTTGATTACCCCTGGTCGAGGCCATAGACAGGGTGACCCTTTGTCTCCATATTTATTTATTCTATGTGCTGAGTGGTTAAGTTATGAGCTTCGTGCTAAGGTTTGTCAGAAAAGACTGAATGGTATTCAAATTTGTAGAAATGCTCCAACTTTCTCTCATCTGTTTTTTGCAGATGACAGTATTTTGTTTTGTAAAGTTGATAAGGGAACAGCTGGATGCATTAAAGAGATTCTTAAGAGGTATGAGTCTGTTTCTGGACAAGTGGTTAATTTTGATAAGTCTAATGTAGTCTTTAGTAGAAATTGTAACCCAGAAATGATGGAGAGATTTGAGGCTACTTTAGGTGTTAGAAGGAGTTCTGGCATTTCTAAATATTTGGGTTTACCTCTTTCCTTGAGCAAAAATAGATCTTCAAATTTTATGGAATATGCTGATCGGTGTGGGGGAAAATCAATCAGTGGTCTAATAGTAAGTTGTCCATGAGGGGAAAGAGGTTTTGATTAAATCTGTTTTGCTGGCTCTTCCTCAATATGTTATGTCTTGTTTCCTTCTTCCGGATAAGGTTTTAAATTGTATGATGAAATACATTAGATCATTTTGGTGGGGAAGTCCTAATAATCCTAGATCGGTCCATTGGGTGAAGAAACAGATTCTGTGCTTAGCTAAAGATAATGGGAGCTTAAACTTTAGGGACTTGAAAACAACCAACTTAGCATTGGTTACTAAACAAATTTCTCGTATTATGATGAACCCAGAATTGCAAGTTTCTAAAATTTTAAAGGCTAAGTATTTTAAGAATTCTGGCTTACTAGTGGCTCCGGTTGGTTATAGGCCATCTCCTATCTGGAGGGGAATGTGCAAGGTTGCAGGTTTGGTTAGAGAGGGTTTTGATTTGGATAATCAGCAAGGAAGATTCATATGGAAAGATTCGTATAATGGATGTGCTACAGTTAAATCAGCTTATTGGTTCCTGGGAGGTAAGTTGAATTCACCAAATGTCTCTGCTCCAAGTTGTTCTGATACTAGACCAGTTTTGCATTTCTGGAAAAGATTTTGGAAAATCAACCTTCCCCAAAAAATTAAGCTTTTTGGGTGGAGGTTGTTTCACAATGGGCTTCCTATTGCTAAATCGTTGTTATCCCGCAATATTAATGTGTAATCGAACTGTAAAATTTGTGGGTTTGGTATGGAAGACTTTTGTCACCTTTTTCTGGATTGTTGGTGGTCTTTGTGTATTTGGAGCAAGCTAGGTGTCAATGAGGAGCTTTTTCATCAAAAATTCTCTTGTGGTGCTGATTGGTTATTTGCCTGTTTTAATCATCTTGATCCAGAGTCGTTTTCGCTAGTCATTGTTGCTTCATGGTTCATTTGGTATAATAGAAATAGAGTTTGGCATGATAAATCGTTGATGGACCCTGCTACTTGTTTTTCAGAAATTAAGAATGTGGTTAACATGTATAAGGGCGGTCGACTGATGTCTCTCATTAATGTTTCTTTTCAGGCTAATTCTCTGTGTTGGATTCCGCCTCAAGCTGGGAAGGATAAGATCAATGTGGATGCAGCCTTTTGTGGTCAAATTAGAACTGCGGGTATTGCTAGTATAGCTAGAGATTGGAGTGGCTCTGTTTTGGGTGTATATATGAAAGTTCTCCAGGGAATAAGTGACCCTTTCAATGCAGAAGGGCTTGCAATTAATTTAGGGCTGTGTATGGGGGAGTATCTTAATTTGGAAGAAATCTTTATTGAGACTGACTGTGTTAATGTTTATAATTGTATTATGGTTGGTGGTCAATCTAAGAAGGTTGTCGATAACTGGTTCACTGACTCTAAGCGATTGTTATGTTCAAGAGATAAATGATGCCTTGTTGCTATCCGCCGAGAGACTAATGCTGCTGCAGATTTTATTGCAAGAAAAGCTCTATTTGATAATCTGTCTAGTAACAACCTTTTACGCTGTCCACTATTAGTTGGATCTACTATTAAGGTGTAAAGTCCTCTTGTGTATCTTCTTTGTTATCAAAAAAAAAATAGCTTATGTTATCAAGTGAGCCTTGCCTATTTGCTTCCAGAAATAATAATCATTTGGTCCTAACCCGATTTACGCCAAGTGCTTCTGCGTAGTGCTCCAGTCCACCGCTTTCAACTAGAGGTGTCAATTTAGTCCAAATCCATTTATAATCCATAATCCATCCATTTAAAATCCATAATCCATCCATTTAAATTTATCCATTAACCATCCATTTAATTAAACGGATCAAATTATCCATATCCGTTTACCACCCGTTTAATAAACGGATGAAACGGATGATCCGTGATCCGTTTATCATCCGTTTACCAAATTACAATTGAACCGATCAATTAAGTATTTGAACCAAATTACCAAATTACAATTTGAACCAATCAAAAAAGTCGATTTTTTTTGTTAAAAGTAATTCTCAAATTTATATCATATTTATGCATGTGATTTTTAAATTTCACATATTTTCAAAAAAAATTCAGATATATAATATCTTAAAAGTATATTATCAAAAAACATATTAATTACTAAAATAATACAATTAAATTAGAATTATTTGATAATAACAAATGAATAAGTGAGTGATAATGGGTTAAACGGATAAACGGATCATAAATGGATAAATGGATCATAAACGGATAAACGGATCATAAACGGATGGACGATAAACGGATAAACGGATCATAAACGGATAAACGGATCATAAACGGATGGACGATAAACGGATAAACGGATCATAAACGGATAAATGGATTATCCATTAATCCGTTATCCGATTATCATCCATCCATTTAATCCATTTAAATTAAACGGATGGAACGGATTTCATCCGTTTATCACTCATCCGTTTATGATCCATCCGTTTATAAACCGTCCATCCGTTTGCCAGGTCTACTTTCAACCCTGCACTCACAGCCCCAGAGTACATGAAATAATGTAAGTCACATTCAGACATTTTGTCGAACAGTTGTTGAGCATGTCAACAAAAATCTCAATCCAACAACAAAGAGTGAAATGTTTGTTCCCAACATCACTAATAAAAAATAATAATTTTAACAAAACTAATTCTTGAAGATCAAATCAAATTCAATCCAAGTATCTAACAACGACTTCTGTCTAATCATCACAATTCAAGAGGTTGTTTTGGACTGAAATCGACGCCGATTTTAAAAGTAAAACAACAGCTTAAAAAGTCGAAATTCATGGGTCAGCCTCCCCTACGAAAGCCATGTCACCTCCTAGGGAAGCTTGTTCAGGCGTAGATCTCACCGCAATTCATGAGATATTGGAAAAGCTTGGCTATAAGGATGATGAAGGAATTGCGAATGAGGTTAGTGCTTTCTTCTATACGTATCACGGAGATTAGATTAATTTTTTATATATAAATATTAAATCAAACATTCCTTCTTGCATCAGTCATATTAAACTGTCTTCCAAGCTGGTGTACTAAATCTTACTATCCTTCATATTTTTTCAACTCTCTTTCCAAATGTGGACCAATCAAATACAGGATACAATGAATTCTAAGAAGAGAGCTGATGCCGCATTTCGAGCCAAGGATTTTGTTGGGGACGTGTTCCTGGACACGGACGTGTCCTTAACACGTTCTCAGTTTTGATGTTGAAAATACTTAGCTAATATTCATTGACAATGTAGAATTAGGAAATATGCAGATTTGAAAATAAAACAGATTTGGTAAAAATCGTCTGTGGACGGGTCCGCAGACTGCACGAGGGCGTGCTGATGTGGCAGCAGAATATCTCAGAAATATTCTGATAATCAATAAGTTTTTAGAATATTTTGTATTTTAGAAACTTAGTTGGTTAGAAGATATTTCTGATAATGATTACCTCACTAACCGATTTCTAAGTATAATACTTGATAATATTGTATTTAGATAAGGTTGCCCGAACTGAATTTTAAATATAATATTTTATATTATATTTAAGATTAAGTTGCCCTAACTGATTTTTAAAGATATTATTATATTTAATGATCTTGCTATTATCTTTCTTATGGCAGAGAGAGATTTTTGGAAGCAAGGGCTAGGGTTTTTGGTGATCATATAAATAGGGCTACATAGCTTTCATCAAGACAAGTCGGTCAAATTGAAAGAGCAAACAAAGTCGTGTGATATTGCGTGATTGTAATCAATAAAGAATTTGTCTGAGAAATCCTTTCCGGTCGACTCCGGAAAGGTAGTGGTTTTCACCTGTTAGCACTAGGTGCGGGTTTCCACTATACATCATCGAGTACGCGTACTTACTGTTCACTTCATTATCATTATTTATTATTTCTGCTGTGCTACTTGATCTTGAGTACACGTTCACACTAGAGGACGTGTTCACAAGTGTCGAAAAGTGAACCAAGCTAACCGTAACGATCATGTTGATACATGGTCCTCATGTTGAGTTTTGATGATGACAACACGTTACTTATATTTAACCTGAGTGTGCAGAAGACATGGTCCTGATAGCTTACATACGGGACATAAACCAGGACTGGACTGAGACATACACGATGGTTACAGCGGTTACAAACATGAAGCTGATAATCGTGCAAGCAGCAGAACTCTTGGATCTGTTGTAGCAACTGCTGGAACGTGGAAGTTACACTAAGCAAAGGAAGTTGCGAGTAGTGGGGAGTTACACATGGCGGTTACTCGAGTGGGTAAACCGAAGGATCTCTTCTCCAAACGAATCAGAGCGTTGAAGTCTGGTGAGTTGCATAGACGAGTGACAAGCAAGCGTGCAAGGTTTTCTGATCATCGGAGAATTGATTTTCAGAAGGAAGGAACGTACAGCAAGTGCGTGCAAGGCAGAGGAACTTGTCCTAAGAGTCACGATTGTGGGTTTTTAACCTTCAGGCTAAGGTGACTGTTTTTGATAGTCGGAGATACTATTGTATAGATATTGTAACGCTTGTACAGTCTATTGATTAATAAAAATAATCATTAGACGAATTTCCGCTGCATTTACATTTCTGAGGAACAAGTACCTGCTAACTAAGTCTTAGTCCTTAACAAGTCTTAGACCTAGTCTTTACTGCTAATAAGCGATCCTATCAATTGGTATCAGAGTCAGGTTCTAGATCTTGTTGAGCATTGCAGGTATGTCGGAGACTCGTTTGCTACTCCACCAAAGCTGAAGGTAGGAGAATATGCATCATGGGCAATTCGGTTCGAGGAACATGTCCTCGCACTGGACGGAGAAGTTTGGCAGATCATTGAACAGGGTCGTCAAATCGTCCTGGATGATACTAATCCAACTAAAGAGAAGTACAGAACTCTTTACACCACTGCAGACTACAAGAAACTTCAGAAAAATGCTCAGGCTATGAAAGTTCTGCATTCTGCACTTGAACCTGATGATCTGGACAAGGTCATGATGTACAAAGATCCTTTAGAAGTTTGGGACGCTCTCAAGAGGATTTATGAAGGTTCTGGTGATGTGAAGAAGAACAGGATCATTACCGCTCAGATGAAGTACAATGCCCTTCGTCAAGGAAAGGATGAGTCGCTTCATGACTATCATTCTAAGTTCTAGGGAAGTTTGTCTACACTGTCCAGATTGGGAAAGGAATTTGAACAATGGGAAGTTACTCACCATTTTCTGCAAGGACTTAGTCCAGCATGGGATAACATATCAAGGACCCTGGCTGCTCTCCCTGATACTAAGAGGATTACTCTTGAGGAACTAGTCTCCAAGCTGGAAAGTAACATGCTTATTGAGAAATGTAAGCTTGAGGGACGTGAACCCCATAGGAGTGGAAAGCAGATAGCATTGGTCAGTGAAAAGGACAAAGACAAGGAGACGTCTAAGACCTCGAACGGTAAGGGCAAAGGCAAAGGAAAAGAAAAAGAAAAGGAATCCGATGAGAAATCCGATGATAAGTCAGACATGGCATTGTTGTCCAAGGCATTGCAGATCGCAAGTAAGAAACTTGGTTCAAAGGACTCGTCTTCCAAACGCACCGCCGGTAAGGATGATGAGTGTTTCTATTGCAAGAAAAAGGGACACTTTGCTAGAGATTGCAGAAAGAAAAAGAAGGATAAAGCTGACAAGGAGAAGTCAAAGGATGACAAACCGGATGAGAAACAGAAAGACAAGAAAGCTATGATAGCAACTTGGGGTGATTCAGATGAGGACAGTGACCTAGATAGTCTATTTGGGTCTAGATCTTCCAGAAGGAATTACTGCTTAATGGCAAAGGAAGAATCATCTACATCTGAGGTAGATTCTTCTTCTTCTGATTCATCTAAATATACATCACATTCTACTTTAATGTTTCTTATTAGAAGGCTTTGTGATAAGAATGATGAATTGTCTAACCTTGTTGATAAGCAAGAAGTTGTCATTGAGAAGAAGTCTGCCAAGATACGGCAACTTCAGAATGATCTCGTTCGAAAACGAGAAGCTGTTTTGCAGGTTCAAGAACCTATGGCTAGAAGGAACAGTTCCAGAGTTCAGAAACCTAAACCGGGACTAGGTTATGGTGAAGTGACTATTCTGAAAAGAGGTCCAAGTGCTGGTGAACCCAGGAGCACTCCACGGGTGAAGGTGGATCTCCATGACGAGGCAAGGACATATGGTAAAGGATATCATATTTGGGCAAAAAGCGCTCTAGGACAAAGACCAGCTGGGATCAACCTCAACAAACAGAAGGAAAAGGTTGCTGAGTTCAACAAAGTGGATTTCAGAAAGAGGAAAATCTGTTACCACTGTGGAAAGGAAGGTCATCTCTGGAAAAGCTGTCATGCCAGAAAGTTTCCAAAGAAGGGGACATGTACCGGACAGAATCAGTCTGTCAAAGCTGATGTTTTAAATTCTCCAAAGAACATTTCTAGTGTTAACTTTTGTGCTGACTTGAAACCCAAAAAGGCTAAGCTAATTTGGGTACGTAAGAACTAATCATTTCTGTGCAGGTAGAGAGAGGAACAGGTCCATGGTATGTAGACAGTGGATGCTCCAGCCACATGACTGGAAAGGTGGACTACTTCTCTTCTCTACAACAACATTCCGGAGGTTTAATTACCTTTGGAAACAGAAGTAAAGGTGAAATTCTAGGCACAGGTATGGTTAAGTTAAATAAGAAAGTTAGTGTAGATAATGTAGTTTGGTCCGGAACTTGAAGTTTGATTTACTTAGTGTTTATCAACTCTGTCAAGATAGTAATAATAAAGTTGTTTTTACTTCTAATGAGTGCTATGTGAAGTCTCTACGAACAGGAAAGATTCTTCTCAAAGGCATCATGGAAAATGGAGTTTATATGACTGATCCGGACTTTGACCCAGACGAGTATCTATGTTTGTCTTCAAAGGCAGATGATTCAGGTTTATGGCACAGGCGTCTAGGTCATGTGAATCTCAGGCTGATGAAAAAGCTTCAGAGGTTGGAACTGGTTCGTGGGTTACCAGAAGTGAGTCATGTACCTGATCTGGTTTGTGTTCCTTGTACTAGAGGCAAGCAGACCAGGACCTCATTTCAGCCTAAGAATGTGGTCAGTACCAGCAGACCTTTGGAGTTAGTGCATATGGATTTGTGCGAACCTATGAGGACTCAGATCATTGGAGGTAACAAATATGTATTCGTTTTGGTTGATGATTATTCGAGGTATACATGGACAATATTCATTTCTTCCAAGGCTGAGGTTTTTGATCAGTTTGAGGTTTGGGTCAAGGCTGTGGAAACAATGCTGGGTCAGAAACTTAAAAGTATCAGATCAGATCATGGTACTGAGTTTGACAATGCAGATTTCATCAGCTGGTGTGCCAGTCAGGGAGTTTATCATAACTTTTCAGCGCCAAGGACTCCACAGCAGAATGGGGTAGTGGAACGCAAGAATAGGACCCTGGAGGATATGACCAGGACTATGTTGCTGGAAAGTGGCCTGTCTAAGAGGTTTTGGGGAGAAGCAATGAATACAGTTTGTTATGTGTTGAACAGAGCCTACTTGAGACCAATCTTGAACAAGACTCCGTATGAGCTGCTGAAAGGACGTAGACCCAACATTTCTCACTTGAAAGTCTTCGGGTGTAAGTGCTTCATTCACAACAACGGGAAGGATCAGCTAGGAAAGCTAGATATTGTTAAGAATCCAGCACAAGTGGGTGTTGATGAGGAATCCAGCACAAGTAGATATTGTTGCCGACGGGAATCCAGCACAAGTGGGTGTTGATGAGGATACAGTAGATATTGTTGAGAATCTAGTTGAAGTACCTGTCCCAAAGGAACAGCAGGTGGAACAAGTCCAGGCTATTGATCAGGATTAGGTATCTGGGGATGGTAACAATGATCAGAATCCAGTAGAGAAAGTTATTGGAGATGTGGTTCCGTTGAGAAGAAACCCTAGAGAAAGACAACCAAATGTCAGGCTTCGGGATTACTATTGCTATGCAGCGTTTCAGGGGGAACAAGTCTAGACTGCGTTTGTATCCCTGTTTGAGCCAAAGAAGGTGGAAGATGCACTTAAGGATCCAGATTGGGTTCAGGCAATGCAAGGAGAGCTGCATCAGTTTGAGAGGAATAAGGTTTGGAGACTTGTACCTAGACCAGAAAAGAGAAAGGTAATTGGTACTCGTTGGGTGTTCAGGAACAAGAAGGATGAGAAGGGAGTCATTGTCCGGAACAAGGCTCGGTTGGTTGTACAAGGGTATAATCAGCAAGAAGGCATCGATTATGATGAGACCTTCGCACCGGTGGCAAGATTAGAAGCCATCCGACTTCTCATTGCATATTCAGTCCAACATGGATTCAAGCTCCATCAAATGGACGTGAAGACAGCATTCTTGAATGGGAACCTGAAGGAGGAAGTGTATGTGAAGCAGACTCCAGGTTTTGAGGACATAGTCCATCCAGACCATGTTTATGTTCTCGACAAAGCACTTTATAGGTTGAAATAGGCACCGAGGGCATGGTATGAAAGGTTGTCAGATTTCCTAATAGCTCATGGATATGAGAGAGGGAGCAGTAGACAAGACATTGTTCCTTCTGAGGACAAAGAAACATCTTTTGGTGGTTATGGTCTATGTCGACGACATTGTCTTCGGTTCAACCAGTGATGAATTGGTGAAGAAGTTCACTGAGCTTATGGAAAGTGAATTTGAGATGAGTATGGTCGGGGAATTGACCTACTTCTTGGGACTTCAGATTCAGCAAATGGAGAACGGGACTTAAATACATCAGGCCAAGTACTTGTTCGAGGTAGTGAAAAAATATGAACTTGACCAGTCAAAGCCTTCTGATACTCCAAGTTCGACCAGCAGTTCCTTGTCCAGGGATGAATCCTCTCCAAAGGCAGATCCAACACTTTACAGTGGAATGATTGGTTCACTTCTGTATTTAACAGCAAGTAGACCTGACATTATGTTCAGTGTTTGTGTTTGTGCCAGGTACCAATCAGATTCAAGAGAAACACACGTGAAAGCTGTGAAAAGAATCCTAAGGTACTTGAAGGGGACCAAGAACCTTGTTCTGTGGTATCCGAGGTATAAGTCCTTGACCCTGGAGGGATACACTGATGCTGACTATGCCGGGGACAGATGTGATAGGAAGTCAACGTCCGGGATGGCTCAGTACCTTGGACCTTGTCTTGTCTCATGGGGGTCCAAGAAGCAGAATTCAGTTGCTCTTTCCACAACCGAAGCTGAGTATGTTGCTGCCGGAGCATGTTGTGCACAACTCCTTCGGTTAAGGAATCTGCTAAGTGACTTCAATCTCTACTTTGATCATATCCCTATTTACTGTGATAATACTAGTGCTATATGAGTAGCTAAGAATCCAGTACATCATAGTAGAATGAAACATGTTGAGGTTAAACATCATTTTATAAGGGATTGTGTAGAGAAGGGACTTGTTTCTATGGAGACTTGTAGGACTGAGGAACAAGTTCGCGGACATATTCACCAAAGCTCTATACAGGGAAACATTCGAGAAGTTCAGGATAGCACTTGGTATGATTTCTACCTAGTGAGGTATCTCTAAACTTAACCCTCAATGATTGGTTAGAATAAGGGTAAGTATTGATACATATATCCTAAAGTATGTGAATCTGCCTATGTGTGAATAGAATGGTTGCATGCTTTACTTCTTGATTAAAGGTGAAACTGTCTTGTTTCTGCTTGGATTGTATTTGCTTCTTAGCCAAGTACCTTCCGGATCTTGATCCTCAGTAGCCTCGTGAAGGAAGTGTACCCAGCCTCCTTAACCAAATACTCAAAGGTACGTTTTGTGTGATTTTATGAGTGTTTGAATTGAGATGTCCGCACTATAGACCCTTACGGTCAAACCAAACCATCACAATGTCCTTTGTAGAGTTCATGATAAGGTCGGGGTACAGTATTCACTTGTTCAGGACAATGACCAGGTTTGACAGTTGAGCAGATTTAAAGGTATTTGTCTCAGTGGTTTAATGCATGTCAGAAAAGGTGTCAAAGTCCTACGCAGTCAATGAATTGATTGGGAGGTGGAATAAGATGCGTGTATCATGGTCTTGGGTAGCCAAATCGTTTTTGGCAATTAAGACTTGGTTTGAATTTTGAATTTGAACCAAAGTCAAAGGGATTTGAGGAGCTATCCGGGAAAATAACCATCACAACGCAAATTCAGCCTTCCAACTTCCAGAAACCTAACCGACGAAATCGAAACTCTCAGCCGACTCAATGGCCTCCAACACCGTCAATAACAACTTCGCCACCGCCACTGCCTCAGATGTTGAAGATCTGTCGCGAGCCCTGGTTGTATATGTTCCGCCACCTCAATCGACGGAGATGGAATCCGTGGTTGAAGAAGGTAACATGCACGGAGCGGAGACTGTGAACGGCGATGTGGTAAGCGAAAGAGATTCTGGTAAGGTTTCTGAACCTTTGTTTACTGAATCGGATGAAGCTGTTGCTTCGATTATTAAGAGTGTCATGAAAGCGATTGGTAATACTGTTGTTGGTAATGTTGCGGATGTTGTACATCGCAAGTGATGATGGTGATTTGGGAAACCCAGTTGTGGATGGGTTTGTTGAAGTGCAGGTTGATGGGAATATTCAACAGGATGTTGAGGACGTGGATCTTGCTGCTTTGGAGGTTGATAAAGCGGCAGCTGAGATTGCTAAGGATTTAGCAAAGAGAAAGTCAGTCCAAGTTCCCAGTGACGACGACGTGGTGATAGTCTCTGGTCCAGTTCCTGCCAAGACTCCTAAGACATCCAAGAAGACTAAGTCTACGGGGAAGAGAACCCAGCCGATAAGGTCCTGCCTTATTAAAAGGAAGAAGGACAAAGTGGCGGATGATTATGAGACTGATGAGGATGCTGCTGTGATTAAGAAGCAGAAGATCGCCAAGAAGGAAATGTTGGAGGACATGGAATGTTCAGTGAGTTTTCTGCAGGAGCAGAAACTGGAGGAGGTCTTGGACCTGTTGGAATATCAGGAGTGGGAAAGTCTGTTTGATTTGGACGAGTTGGTAAGTCCATCAGCAGTTTTGGAGTTCTACTTGCAGCTCTCCGTATCAGCCAAAGGAAACAATGTCCATCTGGACTTTGTTATTGGAGGAGAGGACTTGACCATTTCCAGCAAGGAGCTGTCTACCATTCTCAACATTCCTCACAAAGGATATGAGGAGTGGATCAAGGGACAATGGCCGAAAAATAAAGAAGATAGGTATGTGGTTCAACAGAGAGTATGTGGTACTGCTGAACCAGGAAAGGTACCTTCAAAGTACATGTCAGCCTAGGTCAAAGTCCTCCACAAGTTAATGGTTACCAACTTGCTGCCAATAGGGTCAAAGACCAGTTTCGTCCAGTTGGAAGATGTTCTGATATTGGACAAGGTCCTGAAGAAAGAGCAGATCAACCTTCCAAAGATCATTAATCAGATGGGTTATCTAAGCCAGATGAAACAAGTTGGATATGCCCGGATTGTGAAGAAGATCCTCTAGTGCCATGAAGTTTACAAAAACTATGAGGACAAAGTCTCAGTAGTGAGGAATTTCAATCCGAGTGACTTCAAGAAGATGGGCTTAATATTTTCTGATGATGAGGGTTGGATAAAGGACATGGGCAAGCTGGAAGGAAAGCTTATGGATGATGAGGACTCTGATCGATATGTGCCTCCTCCTGATGACTACTTGAAGGTGCGGTTAAATGAATTGGACACTAACGTGGGTTATGTCAAGGTTGAGTTGAGGAAGGTGTCCTCGGAGATGAGGGATCTGAAGAAGGAGTTCCAAAAACTCAAGGAAGTGGTACTCAAGGCAGTGCAGGACAGATCAGGTTAAAGACCTGATATAGTGAATACCAGTACCCAGACCTTCATGAACTCATCCCATCCTTCCACCCCTACCAAAAATTATCCCTTTGTTGTTTGAACTCTTATGATTTCTCTTCCATGCAATTCAATATTTTTTGCTTTTAATTTCGAAGTTCATTATTGTGCAATTTATTTTGTGTGCATATTTGGCTGTTCTATACTTGTGGTGTAATTGTTGATATGCTTTACCCTTGTTTGATGATGCCAAAAGGGGGAAGAAAGTGTAGGGGGTACTGATCTAGGGGGAATAAGACCAAGTGTATGTTCTTGTTCTGATTATATGTTTTTGTGCATCAGTTTAGGGGGAATTGTTCTCACTTAGTTCTCAGTTGGACATAGTCTTATCATCTGTTTACATTAGGCGTTCATTTGTCACTCAAGTGTTTGTCATCATCAAAAAGGGGGAAATTGTTGATACATTGTCCTCATGTTGAGTTTTGATGATGACAACACGTTACTTATATTTAATATGAGTGTGCAGAAGACATGGTCCTGACAGCTTACATACGGGACATAAACCAGGACTGGACTGAGACATACACGGCGGTTACAGCGGTTACAAACATGAAGCTGATAATCGTGCAAGCAGCAGAACTCTTGGATCTGTTGTAGCAACTGCTGGAACGTGGAAGTTACACTAAGCAAAGGAAGTTGCGAGTAGTGGGGAGTTACACATGGCGGTTACTCGAGTGGGTAAACCGAAGGATCTCTTCTCCAAACGAATCAGTGCGTGGAAGTCTGGTGAGTTGCAGAGACGAGTGACAAGCAAGCGTGCAAGGTTTTCTGATCATCAGAGAATTGATTTTCAGAAGGAAGGAACGTACAGCAAGTGCGTGCAGGGCAGAGGAACTTGTCCTAAGAGTCACGATTGTGGGTTTTTAACCTTCAGCTAAGGTGACTATTTTTGATAGTCGGAGATACTATTGTATAGATATTGTAACGCTTGTACAGTCTATTGATTAATAAAAATAATCATTAGACGAATTTCCGCTGCATTTACATTTCTGAGGAACAAGTACCTGCTAACTAAGTCTTAGTCCTTAACAAGTCTTAGACCTAGTCTTTACTGCTAACAAGCGATCCTATCAGATCCAACAATTGGTATCAGAGCAGGCTCTAGATTTCTTGTTTAGCTTGCAGGAAATGGTACAATGACGTCTCAGGGATATTTATTCTGGAAACCGCCTATGCTAAAGGACGGTGAATACGATTGGTGGGCCAGGGAGATGGAGGCTCACGTTTGCTCACTAGATGGACAAGTTTGGAGGGTCATAGAGCAAGGACCGTACAGAATCATGACCAATGATGACCCTCCCAAGGAGAACAAGAGAGAGGACTATAGCGATGCTGATTATAAGGCTCTCGAAAAGAATAACCGTGCTGTCAAAATAATTCTCCAAGCTCTGTCCGACGCTGACCGCCGAATCTGCATCACCTACAAGACTGCTAAGGAGTTGTGGGTCGCTCTTAAGGACCTGTACTCAGGTAATGTCGATGTTCAAAGGAACAGGATTCTTGCTTTCTCAAAGGACTATGAGACAGCAGTGCAAGGGAAGAACGAGTCCCTGGAAGACTTTCTTGCTAGATTCAAAGGATATGTTGGACAGCTGCAGTTTCTTGGAGAAAATATACCAACCTGGAAAGTCACTCATCAATTCCTCGGAGCACTCAACTCAAAATGGGACAGTATCTCTATTGCATTTCAAGCCCAGAGCGACATAAAGACTATCACTTTAGAGGAACTTGTAGCTCGTCTTCAGAGTAATGCTGGAATACATCAACGGAAGGTTGAAAGAAGAGAGCCAAACAAGTATGAAAAGGACAAGTCCCTAGCTTTGAAGATTGAGAAGGCTATGGAACTAGCTGAATCCGAAGAGATGCCCGAAGTGGAGGACGTCAATCTTGCTATGCTGACCCGTGCTTTCAAGTTTAATAAGTTCAATAACAACAGCAACAAGAAAGCAGATAAGAACGCCACTGACAATGGGTGTGGAAAGGTCAACTACTTCCGATGCGGAAAGCTAGGACATATAGCCAAAAATTGCAGAGTAAAGCCCAAGGATGCCATGAAGCCTGAACAGGACAGAAGAGCAATGATCGCAGCTTGGGGAGCATCTGATGAGGATACTGGAGAAGAATCTGAAGAAGAGGAAACCTGTCTGCTGGCTCATCCTGAGGACGCGTCCCCAAAGGTAAAAACTGGTACT
The DNA here is from genome assembly GCA_006409495.1 of Sedum album. Lineage (NCBI taxonomy): Eukaryota > Viridiplantae > Streptophyta > Magnoliopsida > Saxifragales > Crassulaceae > Sedum > Sedum album. Next base: position 26,559 of record QZGG01001065.1, on the reverse strand, counting down.
CCTACTAAAGAAAATTATGATAAAATGGCACTTGCTCTGCAGATGATGTTAGATACAAATGAGGAATTAGTAGCGGATATTGTCAAACGTGACGAAGAAATCCAAGAAATGCAAGAAATCCTTGATGGATGGACGGAGAGATCTAATCGTTTCGAAAAGGAGCTGAAGAAAGGAAAACGGAGATTATGTGATGGTCATGAGGATGAGATTAGAACGCTGAAAGACAGTAATGAGACCCTATCACGAGAAAAGAAAGAAAAGGACGTGAGATTACTGCTCTCAAGGATAGGATCCGTACTAGAAGCTGACGGTCACATGAACAAAGAGTTGGAGAAGCTCGATCTGACCTAGAAACCAAGAAGGAAACTTGGCTTGCGGAATACAGAAAAGGAAGAAATTGAAGCTGACTATAAGAAAAGATTCCGCAAAGGTATTGGACATGAACCGGTCAAACAAGCTCAGATGTATGCACCAACTCAGAAGAAAGCAAGGATAATGGACGTGACCCACAGCTCAGCCTCATCCGTTCCACAGAGAACGACAAGCCAGCCCTCAGAATATGGAAGAATCATCTCACATTGACTTCCAGTCCAGAATTGAGAACAAGTCCGTACCTGCTGGATACAGCAAGTACGTATATCTTAAGGAACATACCGTATGCTGGCACTGTGGAAATACTGGCCATTACTTGGTAAGCTGTCCTCAGAAGAAGAAGCTTCTGGAGAGAATGAGGAACTATGGACGGACATATGATGAACCTGTCCCCAGCAGAAGAAACAGAAGAAAGCCAACTGAACACATCATGGAACTGCTCGGAACAGACAGTCTGCTCAGAACAGAGAACCCGTCCGCCACCACAGACCAGTTCCTCAACCCAGAACCAATCCTCAGACTACTCTAGGTCACCGAGGAGACTACATTATTAGAGGAAAACCGAGAGCTACTCCCAGAAAGAAGATTGATTTAACTAGCTCAACTTCTTCTGCTGACACTAACATTGCTACTACTTCTGCTGTTTTTACTAAACCCAGTAAGCCCAAGCTTGTCTGGGTTCGTAAAAATTAACTTTTCTCTTGCAGGAAGAAGTGAAGAGCAGTCCCTGGTACATAGACAGCGGTGCGTCTGGACACATGACAGGAAACATGGACTGGTTTACTTCACTTCAGCAACATGTCGGAGGGAACGTGTCCTTCGGCAATAAGTCAGCAGGTGAGATATTCGGAATTGGAAAGGTACGTATTTCTGATAATATTGATATTGAGAATGTTAATCTAGTAGACAACTTGAAATACGATTTACTTAGTGTCTCTCAGTTATGCCAAAATCATAAGAATAAAGTCACCTTTACTTCTGACGGTTGTGTTGTCAAGTGCATCAAAACTAAGCAGGTGATACTCAGAGGCATATGCAGAGGCAGGGTATACAAAGTTGATCCTAACTTTGTACCAGAGGGACAAATCTGTCTGTCCACAATCTCGGACGCGTCCGCACTTTGGCACAAGAGATTTGGACATGCAAATCAGAGGCTACTGTCCACGCTCTTCAAGAAAGATCTGGTAAGAGGACTGCCAAAGATTGATGACAACCTCCACTCCGTTTGCAGTGCGTGTTCGATGGTCGCACATCATTCAAATCGAAAGCTAAGGTAAGCACTACTAGACCATTGGAACTCGTTCATATGGATATATGTGGTCCAATGCGCACTAGGAGTCGTGGAGGTAACAGATTTGTGTTGGTTATTGTTGATGATTACTCTCGTTATACTTGGGTTATATTTATTCAATCTAAAGATGAAGTTTTTGCAGAGTTTGAATCATGGCTAACCACTACTGAAAACCTACTGGACACGTCCTTAGTCTCTATACGTACTGACCATGGGACTGAGTTTGAAAATTCTCAGTTCCTAACTTTATGCAGGGAAAGAGGCATCACCCACAACTTCTCAGCACCACGTACACCACAGCAGAACGGTGTAGTGGAAAGAAAGAACCGAACGCTTGAAGACATGACCAGAACTCTACTCATATCCAGCGGTCTGCCTAAAAGCTTCTGGGGGGAAGCACTGAACGCATCATGCTATGTCCTGAACAGAGTCTATCTGCGCAAAGGACTGGAAAAGACCCCGTATGAGTGCTGAGAGGAAGGAAACCGAACGTGTCCCATCTAAGGGTTTTCGGATGTAAGGTATACATCCACAACAACGGGAAAGACAATCTGGGGAAGTTCGATCCAAGGAGTGATGAAGGTACATTTGTGGGATACTCCTCTCAGAGTCGAGCTTACAAAGTGTACAATCTGCGTCTGAGAAGATTGAAGAAAGTATTCACGTTGTCTTCGATGAGGAAGTCATGGGAGGCAGTATGATTAAGGACGGAGATCACACTCCATTGGAATTTGAGGATGACTTCAGACTTGCTGCATGGGATCCTGAGATAGGCCTTAATGAAGAATTGGCAGAACCTGAGAATCAGCCAGAGGATCCGGACATGGTCGCAGGGGGAACACCAGTTGAGAACCATGAGGAACAGACTGAGCAGGATGGTGTCCCTGACAACGAACCTGTCCCCACTGATGCAGCAGAAGAAGACGAACTTCCCAACGACCCTCAACTAGAAGTAATTCCCAGAAGAAGTCTTCGAACTAGAACACCCTCAACCCGTCTGGAGGATTATGAGGTGTTCTGGGCAAAGGACGAGTCCCCAACCGATGAACACAGGGCTTCTGAACTCTCACCTTTATTAGATGAAGTAGATCACTTTTGTGCGTTTAATGCTTTTGTTTCCCTTGCAGAGCCAAAGAAAGTATCAGAAGCGCTCAAGGACCCACAATGGGTCAGTGCTATGCAAGAGGAACTTCATCAGTTCGAGAGGAACAAGGTGTGGAGACTCGTACCTCGTCCGGAGGGTCGGAAGATCATAGGAACAAAGTGGGTGTTCCGTAACAAGCTGGATGATCAGGAAACGTGGTGAGAAATAAAGCCAGGCTAGTGGTCAAAGGGTACAACCAACAAGAAGGAATCGACTATGACGAGACCTTTGCCCCCGTAGCCAGGTTAGAAGCAATCAGACTGTTAATAGCTTATTCTACTCACCATAATTTCAGGTTACAACAAATGGACGTGAAGACGGCATTCCTCAACGGAGTCCTGAAGGAAGAAGTATATGTTGAGCAGACTCCAGGCTTTGAGGACCCGTCCAAACCTGACCATGTATACGTGCTGGATAAAGCCCTATATGGATTGAAGCAGGCACCCCGTGCCTGGTATGTGAGGCTTTCCCAGTTTCTCATGTCACACAGATACATAAGAGGTTTAGTAGATCAAACTTTGTCTTTACTCAGAGAAGGAAAGCATGTTCTAGTAGTTCAGATTTATGTCGATGATATTATCTTTGGTTCTACTAATGATGCTTTGGTTAAGAAGTTTACAGATCTAATGTCCAGCGAATTCGAGATGAGTATGATGGGTGAACTGAAGTTCTTTCTAGAACTTCAGGTTTCACAAGAAAAGAATGGTACTCGAATTCATCAGCAAAAATACCTCAGGGAAATGATCAAGAAGTTCGGACTGGAGTCGGCTAAGCCCATGACGACCCCCATCTCTCCGAACGAGTCCTTAGGAAAGGACGAGTCCTCACCAAAAGTAGATCAGACTCTCTACAGAGGGATGATCGGGTCTCTTCTGTACATAACTGCCAGTAGACCTGATATTATGTTTAGTGTATGTCTTTGTGCTCGATTTCAGGCAAACCCCCGTGAGACACATCTGAAAGCAGTTAAGAGGATCTTGAAGTATTTGAAGGGAACTGAGGATCTTTCCCTGTGGTATCCCAAAGGAGGTAGTCTTGACTTAGTTGGTTACACTGACGCTGATTTTGCAGGTAATAAAGTTGATAGAAAGTCTACCTCTGGAATGGTGCAATTTTTGGGTTCTAGTCTTGTTTTGTGGGGATCAAAGAAACAGAATGCAGCCTGCGCAGACAATACGCGTCCAGTGACGTGTCATGCTTCCCATTCGGCCGCCAGTATTTATTGCAAAGAGTAATTATTGTGTGTCCAATTTTTGAGGTGAATATTTGGGGCTTTGAAACGACATTAATTTTCGGATATTGGTTGATATTCTTGAGGAGCAATTTTGGCAACTTGAACCCTATTTAAGGAACTCGGCAGCAAGATAGGCAATTACCACTCAAATATTATTTCAGCTGCAATCAAGAACTCGTGCCCTTCTTCAAGAAACACCAATGGCCTCCTCAAACTCTCTGCTTAACGCCCTGATCATGCTCGCCTCCCAAGGTCGCCTAGCGACAAACCTTCCTCCGCTGCTGATTCGGCCCCAGCTGTTGAGGATTGAAGGACCGCCGGCACCAGTATCGCCGGCAAGGGCGGACTCGTTCGAGGAGTTAATGGCGAACATCCCAACTCAGACTCGCGACTCTCCGCGAGCTATCCCAGCCGAATCGGACGAAGTAGTACCGCTGAACTCTTACGATGTGCCGTTAGCCCAGTTGAACAAAGAAAAAGGGAAAAAGAAGGTTGCGACAGAATCGAGGGCGAATCCATGTCCCGGAGACCTGGGATGCGGAAGAGGACAAGATCCTCTGCTGCAGCAGCGGCGGCTACTCCTCTCCCCAAGAAAGCGAAGAAATCAGTGCCCCTGAGGAGCAGTTGTGCCAATTCTCCGTCCCCAGTTGTGGACACGGCTGAGGATGAATCGCCAGACGCCGATATGTCAGAGAGGGGGATTGTGAAGGAGTTCGTTTTTGACCCGGTGTTCTTGAAGGAAAAGAACATGATCGGGGTGTTGGAGCTGCTAAAGTATCAAGGTTGGGATAAGATTTTTGACGAGGAGATGGTTGATGAGTCGGTTGTGAGGGAGTTCTATGGCTCCCTGAAATTTGAGGTTAAGGATAGAGGATTCGTGGACGGATCCTATGTGCTGAACGGAGTTCGACGGCCCTTCACTAGTGCTGATATTGCACGACTACTGCACTCATTCTTAGTGAGGAACATCCTGCCAAGGAGTGAGAAGCATTCTGTGATCCAGATTCAGGACGCCGTATTGATGGAAAAAATTTTGAACAAAAGATAGATCAACCTAGGACGAATAGTTATGTGCCACATGCACAACATCAGAGGTCAAGAGAAGCATGGACTGGGTTATCCATCTATTATAAAGCGGCTACTGGGAAATCACGGAACATATGTGCCGAGGGGGAAGGAAGTCTGCTGCACAAGGACACTGGACGAGGCTACCATCAATAAGCTGAGCCTCAAGTATGCTCCGGACCAAGGGTGGGTCCGTGATCAGGGTGAGTCGTCCGCCGCTGCAGAAGCTGCCATGGATAAGTTCCTGTCTGCTGTTTTCATAGAGCTGACAGAGAGGGTGGAAGAAATGGACACACTATGAGAGACATTTGTCAAAGGGTGACAGAAGCTCAGACCACCAGGCAGCGCAGCTTGCAAACATTGTGTGTTTGGTCCGCCAACTGGTTCGCGACAAGGACGCTTCCAGTGCTCCCTCAGATGCTTAGCAGATTTGATTCAGTCCCTCCTTGAAAACCCTAACACATCAATCCCTATCTTTTGTTTTTTTCTTGTTCTGCTCTCTGTGCTTTTAATTTTCAATCGTTAACTGTCTGTCTTCTTGTGCTTGCGTGCCACTTCGTTCGGCACGCCTTGGAATTGAATAAATGGGATTTGTTTTGCTTATGTGCTTTTAGCCTTGTTTATTACTCACAATGATGCCAAAAGGGGGAAGGTAGACAGGAAAAGCATTAACTGAGGGGGAACTTGTACTTAGTGACCGACGGTGTCACTCTGAGGGGGAACAGATTCAAGCTTTAGCAAATCTGTTCACAATGGGTTATTATTGCTCGTATTAATACGGCTGGGACATTGATATTCGTATTAATACTTATGGGTTATTTTTGGATATTTTGGGATAAAAGTTAGCATAACTCTAAATACTTTTGGGATTCATGTTTAGTTTAGGAATTTCTTCTTATAATTGAATAATGCATATGCTGCCTAATGCTTACACTTCTGTTTACATTGTGAACTTTTCCTGTCTAATGAAGAAGTGTTTGTCAACATCAAAAAGAGGGAATTTGTTGGGGACGTGTTCCTTGACACGGACGTGTCCTTAACACGTTCTCAGTTTTGATGTTGAAAACACTTAACTAATATTACTTGACAATGCAGGATTAGGAAATATGCAGATTTGGAAATAAAACAGATTTGGTAAAAATCGTCTATGGACGGGTCCGCAGACTGCACGAGGGCGTGCTGACGTGGCAGCAGAATATCTCAGAAATATTCTAATAATCAATAAGTTTTTACAATATTTTGTATTTTAGAAACTTAGTTGGTTAGAAGATATTTCTGATAATGATTACCTCACTAACCGATTTCAAAGTATAATATTTGATAATATTATATTTAGATAAGGTTGCCCTAACTGAATTTTAAATATAATATTTTATGTTATTTTTAAGATTAAGTTGCCCTAACTGATTTTTAAAGATATTATTATATTTAATGATCTTGCTATTATCTTTCTTATGGCAGAGAGAGATTTTAGGAAGCAAGGGCTAGGGTTTTTGGTGATCATATAAATAGGACTACATAGCTTTCATCAAGACAAGTCGGTCAAATTGAAAGAGCAAACAAAGTCGTGTGATATTGCGTGATTGTTCGAGGCTATAATTCGCTCAAGGGTAGGCGAGTGGTGGATTCCGTATAGCTAGGAAATCAGCAGTGTCGGTAGGACAATTCTGAGTTGATTTGAGTTGCTAGACGTATGGATTGTTACAACTGAGTTCCGGGCATACTTTGGGAGTTGTCAGCTGTACTAGTTGTAGACAATTGTACTAGGTAAGAACAAAAGTAATCAATAAAGAATTTGTCTGAGAAATCCTTTCCGGTCGACTCCGGGAAGGTAGTGGTTTTCACCTATTAGCACTGAGGTGCGGGTTTCCACTATACATCATCGAGTACGCGTACTTACTGTTCACTTCATTATCATTATTTATTATTTCCGCTGTGCTAATTGATCTTGAGTACACGTTCACACTAGAGGACGTGTTCACAAGTGTCGAGAAGTGAACCAAGCTAACCGTAACGATCCAACAGATTTCACTACTCCTGCTGATAGTTATACACAAGTAAGTTATTTCGTCCCGAATGTTGTGCATGAGCTGTAGTTTTTGAAGGTTGATGAGGCTAGGAGGCTGAATGATTTGAATACCACAAATGAAATTCAATAAATGGGTTGACACACTGGGATAGTGCTGTAATGTAACTTTGACACTGGCATTCATTTTAATAGTTCATTGATAGTGTAAGCTCAGACTTGTGGTTAGAATAGTGTTTGAAGTGAAACAAACTCATCTTTGGATATGTTGAGCAAAGGAAACACGGTGTCGCATAACATAAGCTTCTGAGCTACGTCGTTTTAGCAAGGCGCATAACGCTGCGTTTTGTAAAGGGCGAGAGCAGAATAAAAGGATTCAGAATTGGGGATTAGGGTTTTTATCATCTCTTCCGAAAAGCGATTCGTGATTGACAAGAAATCAAGACTGAGATTTTGAGAGGAGTTGTGATGCTGTTAAATGCACCAATTGACACGACGTTGCCGTTGCTATTGAAATTGGAGAAAGCTGATTTGGTTGAAGCTCGCCTGCTGGTTTCAGACACAGCTTCTGTGGGCAACAGCTTGATTCCGGCGATCTTCATTCTTTTCGGCAACTTTGTGTCGCTACAGGGAGTCTTATTAGTTGTTCTTAGCCTAGTTTACAAGTCTAGATAATTGTTTTACAAGTTTGTCTATATTTTCTTGCTACTGAACACATTGTACCGTTTGATTCATAGTGATCTTTCTTGGGTGAGCTCCTGCTAGCTCCTGGGTTTTTCCTCCGGTTTTGAGCCGGTTTTCCCAGTATAATTCTTGGTGTCTTTAGTCTTAAGTTACTTCTTTAACTGTTAAGGCTTGTTGTGCATCTAGAATTGAACTAAAACTTGTGAAACTAAGTTTAGTTCTTGAGTAGGATAGCAGGACTTTGAGTTTTGTTGTCTGAATCTGATTTACAAAGTAGTATCAGAGCGGATTGCTCATTTTCTTGGACCTGTAAGATCCAAAAATTACTTGTTGTTGCACAAGAATTTGATATTGAGCTCCTGCTGTTGTCCCCTGATTTGTTTTTGGTTGTTTGTCTTGATAAACATTGATACTTGTTGAATTGTTTTTCATGGCAGACTTGAGGCTGAAACCCTTTGATGGGAATGGGGATTTGTGATGTGGAGATTAAGGATGGAGGGAATACTTCAAATGGAAATGCTCTGGAAGGCACTGAGAATTGGGATTCACCCACTTTAGATCAAACGAAAGCTGAGATGAAAGAGCTTGCCTATGCACAGATCATGTTTAGGCTCACAGATGATGTGGCCAGACAGGTAATGAAATGTAGAGATCCCAAAATTTTATGGGATACTTTGGATGAAATTTTTCTGTCTAAATCCCTCCCCAACAGGAATACATTGTTATGTAACCTGTTTAATTTTAAGATGGATATCTCCATCTCACTCCAAGAAAATCTGAACGTGTTCTTGAGATTAACTCAAGAACTTACCAGATGTGATGAGATTATCAAGGAAACCCATCAAGCTGTTATAATATTGAACTCACTTCCCAAGGAGTTCAATGTCTTGAGGGATGTTATTGCCTATGCTAGGGATGACATTACTCTCAAGAAAATAATTGAGTTAGTCAAACAGAAAAACTGTGAACTTAGAATCTTTAAGGATAAACTTTCTGCTATTGAAACAGATATTAAAAATGAAGCTATGTTTGTCAAGTCTAAAAACAAGAAATCTAAGAAAAAGTCTAAAGGTGATAAACCTGAAGACACTAAGACTGAAAAGGATGGAGATAAGAACAAAAGACATTGCACTTTCTGTAATAAAGATGGTCATACTGTTGATTATTGCTTTAAAAAGAAAAGGATTGAAAAAGATAAGAAAGGTAAAGAAAATCAGGGTGGTTTTAATGTTTGTGAAGGAAATCCTCAGTATATAAAAGAACTTTTAGTTGTTTCTTCTAATGTGTGTTCTGATGAGTCTTGGATTTTAGATTCTGGATGCACGATGCATGCTACCCCTGTAAGTCTTTCTTTTCTGAATTATCTATGATTGATGAAGGTGAAGTGTCTTTGGGTGACCATACTTGCTTGCAAATAAAAGGTGTCGGTACTGTGCCTTTAAAATTGCATGATGGTGTGGTTAGGTACTTGCAAAATGTAAAATATGTTCCAAATTTAAGAAGAAATTTATTATCTGAATATGTCCTTGATAACTTGGGTTGTAAAATAACAACTTATAATGGTCTTAGAGAGGTTACTAGAAATGGTAAGTTTTTAATCAAGGCTGTGACTAAAGGTGGCTTGTATTTTGTACAGACTCACTCTGAAATTAATGCAGCTGCAGAAAATAAAGGATCTCTAGACCAGACCTTGATTTGGCATTCAAGGTTAGGTCATATTGGTTACAATGGCCTAGCACAGCTTCATAAGTCAGGTTTGATTGATTTTATTCCTATTGAAATAGATTCTTGTGAGATATGTATTCTTGGTAAAAAGACAGCTCACTCTTTTGATAGATCACAGTTTAAGGCTAGCTCTCCTTTAGAATATTTGCATGCTGATCTTTGGGATCCAGCACCTGTACCTACTATAGGTGGTAGGAACTATTTCTTGTCTATAGTGGATCATTTTTCTAGGAAAGTTTGGGTGTTTTTGCTTAAAAATAAAAGTGAAGCATTTACTGAATTTAAGAACTGGAAAACTACAGTAGAGAATCAAACTGAATTTAGAGTGAAATGTCTGAGAACTGATAATGGTCTAGAATTTTCAAATAAGGAATTTAATGACTATTGTTCTGAAAATGGAATCAAAAGACACTTAACTGTCCCTTATTCTCCTCAGCAAAATGGGATTGCTGAGAGAATGAATAGGACTTTATTAGAGAAGGCTAGATGTCTTCTTTTTAGCTCTAAAATGAGAAGTTCCTTATGGGGGGAAGCTGTTTTGACAGCAGCCTGTTTGATAAATAGGATTCCCTCCTCTGCTATAGACTACAAAATACCACAAGAAATGTTAGTCAAGGGAAATTAAAACCTAGAGCATTTAAAAACTTTTGGTTGCTTAGCTTTTGCACATGTTAGTCAAGGGAAATTAAAACCTAGAGCATTAAAATGTGTGTTTCTAGGTTACCCACCCGGTATAAAAGGTTATAAACTTCTGGTAATTCAACCAGGAGGATATAAAGTGATTGTAGCTAGATCTGTTTCTTTTGATGAAAGTGTTTTTTATTTTAAAGAAAGGTCTGATGCTTTGTTTGAGAACACAAGTGATGCAGGACATAGCAAGGTTTCTAGTGACCAGGGAGATGTTGTACATATCAGATCCTTGGGTCCTGAGCCTGAAAATGTTGCTGAGTCAAGGACTTGCACAGAGAGGTCAATAGCTGAGACTGAGCCTCAAATGGATAGTGAGCAGCAAATGGCACAAGTTGTAGATAATTCTCAGGAAATGCAACCTCACCAATCAGGTGGGGCAGGTATGTTTAATGACATTTCAATTCATGATATGTCTGATGATGATATAATTTTGCCTATGAATTCTGAAAATGTGTCTGCTACTCATGATAATCCAATATATGAACCTGCTATTGATAGTGTGTTTGAAAATCCTACCTATGATCATGAATTGCCTGAAAATTCTCTGAATGATTATATGCTTGTTAGGGATAGAGAACCTAGGATTAAGAAAATAAATCCTAAGTATGCTAATATCCTGGAGCTTTATAACAGTGTTGCTGAGTTTGCTTGTAATGTAGCTGAAAAAGTTAAGTTTACCTCCCCTGACACCTATGAACAAGCAATTAATAGCAAGTTTTCAAATGAATGGAAACTAGCTATGACTGAAGAAATTCCGTCCATGTATGACAACAATACATGGAAGCTTGTTCCCTTGCCAAAAGCTGCAAGGATTATTGACTCAAAATGGGTTGAAAAACCTAGATTTAAAGCTAGGTTAGTAGCAAAAGGCTTTAATCAAAGAGAAGGAATTGATTATTCTAAAATCTTTGCCCCAGTTGTGAAATATAAAACATTTAGGTTGATGTTAGCTTTAACTGCATTTTATAACTGGGAATTGGAACAAATAAATGTTAAAACTGCCTTTTTACATGGTGATTTGCATGAAACTATTTACATGAAACAACCTAAAGGCTTTGTTGATAAAAACCATCCTGAATATGTTTGTGACGAGCACGTCGTTGAGTGCTGCAAATTTATCCCGACTCTCCTTACTAGTATAGTATCGGCAAGCTAGGGTCGAATCCACAGGGAACGGTGGAAGTCTCTTCTCAATCTACAAACTAAGAATTGGGGTTGTGAGTAAAAAGTACGAAGAAAAGACAGAAACTGGTGCGCAAGTACCACTGGCGCACAAACAGACAGCAAGTGAAAAAGATGTAAATAACTATGCAAGAGATGATCTCGGTTCAGATTTATCACTATGAATTTCTATGTTTATCCTCGATCACTAATGATACATGACATACTGTTCACGTAGGTTAAGGTCCTGTCACAGCTTAATAACCTACACATACATTCCGGTCAAGGTCCGTATGATATTATTACTCAATCTAGTCTAGTCAATAACGAATCCGGTCAAGGTAGTTAATGCCTATTCTAGTGTTACTCCTATCATTCACAGTCACGTACTTCTGATAGTTTAACTATAGATAATAGATTCTACAACTAAGTCTGCGGTGCAAGGCTTCGCTTAATTGTCTAACCTAATTATCATGCAATTGAGTTCGGAATAATAATACTAAACTTAATCATGCAAATTAAGAACAAGACCTCAAAACATATTATTCATAGATCAAAATCCAAACCGAGTTCAGTGAGTTTAGCTACTCATGCTGAATGAATACATCTCAAGTATAATTAAATAACAACTAAATAACAAGACAAATCTGTAGTGTAGCGTCGGCAGTCTCATCCGTTCCGCAAAGGTATTGGACATGAACCGGTCAAACAAGCTCAGATGTATGCCCCAACTGAGAAGAAAGCCAAGGATAATGGACGTGACTCATCAGCTCAGCCTCATCCGTTCCACAGAAACGACAAGCCAGCCCTCAGAATATGGAAGAATCATCTCACATTGACTTCCAGTCCAGAATTGAGAACAAGTCCGTACCTGCTGGATACAGTAAGTACGTATATCTTAAGGAACATACCTATGCTGGCACTGTGGAAATACTGGTCATTACTTGGTAAGATGTCCTCAGAAAAAGAAGCTTCTGGAGAGGATGAGGAACTACGGACGGACATATGAGGAACCTGTCCCCAGCAGAAGAAACAGAAGAAAGCCATTTGAATCACATCATGAAACTGCTCGGAACAAACAGTCTGCTCAGAACAGAGAACCCATCCGCCACCACAGACTAGTTCCTCAACCCAGAACCAATCCTCAGACTACTCTAGGTCACCGAGGAGACTACATTATTAGAGGAAAACCGAGAGCTACTCCCAGAAAGAAGATTGATTTAACTAGCTCAACTTCTTTCTGCAGACACTAACATTGCTACTACTTCTGCTGTTTTTACTAAACCCAGTAAGCCCAAGCTTGTCTGGGTTCGTAAAAATTAACTTTTCTCTTGCAGGAAGAAGTGAAGAGCAGTCCCTGGTACATAGACAGCGGTGCGTCTGGACACATGACAGGAAACATGGACTGGTTAACTTCACTTCAGCAACATGTCGGAGGGAACGTGTCCTTCGGCAATAAGTCAGCAGGTGAGATATTCGGAATTGGAAAGGTACGTATTTCTGATAATATTGATATTGAGAATGTTAATCTAGTAGACAACTTGAAATACGATTTACTTAGTGTCTCTCAGTTATGCCAAAATCATAAGAATAAAGTCACCTTTACTTCTGACGGTTGTGTTGTCAAGTGCATCAAAACTAAGCAGGTGATACTCAGAGGCATATGCAGAGGCAGGGTATACAAAGTTGATCCTAACTTTGTACCAGAGGGACAAATCTGTCTGTCCACAATCTCGGACGCGTCCGCACTTTGGCACAAGAGATTCGGACATGCAAATCAGAGGCTACTGTCCACGCTCTTCAAGAAAAATCTGGTAAGAGGACTGCCAAAGATTGATGACAACCTCCACTTCGTTTGCAGTGCGTGTTCGATGCTCGCACATCATTCAAATCGAAAGCTAAGGTAAGCACTACTAGACCATTGGAACTCGTTCATATGGATATATGTGGACCAATGCGCACCAAGAGTCGTGGAGGTAACAGATTTGTGTTGGTTATTGTTGATGATTACTCTCGTTATACTTGGGTTATATTTATTCAATCTAAAGATGAAGTTTTTGCAGAGTTTGAATCATGGCTAACCACTACTGAAAACCTATTGGACACGTCCTTAGTCTCTATACGAACTGACCATGGGACTGAGTTTGAAAATTCTCAGTTTCTAAGTTTATGCAGCGAAAGAGGCATCACCCACAACTTCTCAGCACCACGTACACTACAACAGAACGGTGTAGTGGAAAGAAAGAACCGAACGCTTGAAGACATGACCAGAACTCTACTCATATTCAGCGGTCTGCCTAAAAGCTTCTGGGGGAAGCACTGAAGGCATCATGCTATGTCCTGAACAGAGTCTATCTTCGCAAAGGACTGGAAAAGACCTGTATGAGCTGCTAAGAGGAAGGAAACCGAACGTGTCCCATTTAAGGGTTTTCGGATGTAAGGTATACATCCACAACAACGGGAAGGACAATCTGGGGAAGTTCGATCCAAGGAGTGATGAAGGTACATTTGTGGGATACTCCACTCAGAGTCAAGCTTACAAAGTGTACAATCTGCGTTTGAGGAAGATTGAAGAAAGTATTCACGTTGTCTTCGATGAGGAAGTCATGGGAAGCAGTATGATTAAGGACGGAGATCACACTCCATTGGAATTTGAGGATGACTTCAGACTTGTTGCATGGGATCCTCAGATAGGCCTTAATGAAGAATTGACAGAACCTAAGAATCAGCCAGAGGATCCAGACACTGTCGTAGGGGGAACACCAGTTGAGAACCATGAGGAACAGACTGAGCAGGATGGTGTCCCTAACAACAAACCTGTCCCCACTGATGCAGCAGAAGTAGACGAACTTCCCAATGACTCTCAATTAGAAGTGATTCCCAGAAGAAGTCTTCGAACTAGAACACCCTCAACCCGTCTGGAGGATTATGAGGTGTTCTGGGCAAAGGACGAGCCCCCAACCAATGAACATAGGGCTTCTGAACTCTCACCTTTATTAGATGAAGTAGATCACTTTTGTGCTTTTAATGCTTTTGTTTCCCTTGCAGAGCCAAAAAAGTATCAGAAGCGCTCAAGGACCCACAATGGGTCAGTGCTATGCAAGAGGAACTTCATCAGTTTGAGAGGAACAAGGTATGGAGACTCGTACCTCGTTCGGAGGGTCGAAAGATCATAGGAACAAAGTGGGTGTTCCGTAACAAGCTGGATGATCAAGGAAACGTGGTGAGAAATAAAGCCAGGCTAGTGGTCAAAGGGTACAACCAACAAGAAGGAATCGACTATGATGAAACCTTTGCCCCCGTAGCCAGGTTAGAAGCAATCTGACTGTTAATAGCTTATTCTACTCACCATAATTTCAGGTCACAACAAATGGACGTGAAGACGGCATTCCTCAACGGAGTCCTGAAGGAAGAAGTATATGTTGAGCAGACTCCAGGCTTTGAGGACCCGTCCAAACCTGACCATGTATACGTGCTGGATAAAGCCCTATATGGATTGAAGCAGGCACCCCGTGCCTGGTATGTGAGGCTTTCCCAGTTTCTCATGTCACACAGATACATAAGAGGTTTAGTAGATCAAACTTTGTCTTTACTCAGAGAAGGAAAGCATGTTCTAGTAGTTCAGATTTATGTCGATGATATTATCTTTGGTTCTACTAATGATGCTTTGGTTAAGAAGTTTACAGATCTAATGTCCAGCGAATTCGAGATGAGTATGATGGGTGAACTGAAGTTCTTTCTAGAACTTCAGGTTTCACAAGAAAAGAATGGTACTCGAATTCATCAGCAAAAATACCTCAGGGAAATGATCAAGAAGTTCGGACTGGAGTCGGCTAAGCCCATGACGACCCCCATCTCTCCGAACGAGTCCTTAGGAAAGGACGAGTCCTCACCAAAAGTAGATCAGACTCTCTACAGAGGGATGATCGGGTCTCTTCTGTACATAACTGCCAGTAGACCTGATATTATGTTTAGTGTATGTCTTTGTGCTCGATTTCAGGCAAACCCCCGTGAGACACATCTGAAAGCAGTTAAGAGGATCTTGAAGTATTTGAAGGGAACTGAGGATCTTTCCCTGTGGTATCCCAAAGGAGGTAGTCTTGACTTAGTTGGTTACACTGACGCTGATTTTGCAGGTAATAAAGTTGATAGAAAGTCTACCTCTGGAATGGTGCAATTTTTGGGTTCTAGTCTTGTTTTGTGGGGATCAAAGAAACAGAATGCAGCCTGCGCAGACAATACGCGTCCAGTGACGTGTCATGCTTCCCATTCGGCCGCCAGTATTTATTGCAAAGAGTAATTATTGTGTGTCCAATTTTTGAGGTGAATATTTGGGGCTTTGAAACGACATTAATTTTCGGATATTGGTTGATATTCTTGAGGAGCAATTTTGGCAACTTGAACCCTATTTAAGGAACTCGGCAGCAAGATAGGCAATTACCACTCAAATATTATTTCAGCTGCAATCAAGAACTCGTGCCCTTCTTCAAGAAACACCAATGGCCTCCTCAAACTCTCTGCTTAACGCCCTGATCATGCTCGCCTCCCAAGGTCGCCTAGCGACAAACCTTCCTCCGCTGCTGATTCGGCCCCAGCTGTTGAGGATTGAAGGACCGCCGGCACCAGTATCGCCGGCAAGGGCGGACTCGTTCGAGGAGTTAATGGCGAACATCCCAACTCAGACTCGCGACTCTCCGCGAGCTATCCCAGCCGAATCGGACGAAGTAGTACCGCTGAACTCTTACGATGTGCCGTTAGCCCAGTTGAACAAAGAAAAAGGGAAAAAGAAGGTTGCGACAGAATCGGAGGGCGAATCCATGTCCCGGAGACCTGGGATGCGGAAGAGGACAAGATCCTCTGCTGCAGCAGCGGCGGCTACTCCTCTCCCCAAGAAAGCGAAGAAATCAGTGCCCCTGAGGAGCAGTTGTGCCAATTCTCCGTCCCCAGTTGTGGACACGGCTGAGGATGAATCGCCAGACGCCGATATGTCAGAGAGGGGGATTGTGAAGGAGTTCGTTTTTGACCCGGTGTTCTTGAAGGAAAAGAACATGATCGGGGTGTTGGAGCTGCTAAAGTATCAAGGTTGGGATAAGATTTTTGACGAGGAGATGGTTGATGAGTCGGTTGTGAGGGAGTTCTATGGCTCCCTGAAATTTGAGGTTAAGGATAGAGGATTCGTGGACGGATCCTATGTGCTGAACGGAGTTCGACGGCCCTTCACTAGTGCTGATATTGCACGACTACTGCACTCATTCTTAGTGAGGAACATCCTGCCAAGGAGTGAGAAGCATTCTGTGATCCAGATTCAGGACGCCGTATTGATGGAAAAAATTTTGAACAAAAGATAGATCAACCTAGGACGAATAGTTATGTGCCACATGCACAACATCAGAGGTCAAGAGAAGCATGGACTGGGTTATCCATCTATTATAAAGCGGCTACTGGGAAATCACGGAACATATGTGCCGAGGGGGAAGGAAGTCTGCTGCACAAGGACACTGGACGAGGCTACCATCAATAAGCTGAGCCTCAAGTATGCTCCGGACCAAGGGTGGGTCCGTGATCAGGGTGAGTCGTCCGCCGCTGCAGAAGCTGCCATGGATAAGTTCCTGTCTGCTGTTTTCATAGAGCTGACAGAGAGGGTGGAAGAAATGGACACACTATGAGAGACATTTGTCAAAGGGTGACAGAAGCTCAGACCACCAGGCAGCGCAGCTTGCAAACATTGTGTGTTTGGTCCGCCAACTGGTTCGCGACAAGGACGCTTCCAGTGCTCCCTCAGATGCTTAGCAGATTTGATTCAGTCCCTCCTTGAAAACCCTAACACATCAATCCCTATCTTTTGTTTTTTTCTTGTTCTGCTCTCTGTGCTTTTAATTTTCAATCGTTAACTGTCTGTCTTCTTGTGCTTGCGTGCCACTTCGTTCGGCACGCCTTGGAATTGAATAAATGGGATTTGTTTTGCTTATGTGCTTTTAGCCTTGTTTATTACTCACAATGATGCCAAAAGGGGGAAGGTAGACAGGAAAAGCATTAACTGAGGGGGAACTTGTACTTAGTGACCGACGGTGTCACTCTGAGGGGGAACAGATTCAAGCTTTAGCAAATCTGTTCACAATGGGTTATTATTGCTCGTATTAATACGGCTGGGACATTGATATTCGTATTAATACTTATGGGTTATTTTTGGATATTTTGGGATAAAAGTTAGCATAACTCTAAATACTTTTGGGATTCATGTTTAGTTTAGGAATTTCTTCTTATAATTGAATAATGCATATGCTGCCTAATGCTTACACTTCTGTTTACATTGTGAACTTTTCCTGTCTAATGAAGAAGTGTTTGTCAACATCAAAAAGAGGGAATTTGTTGGGACGTGTTCCTTGACACGGACGTGTCCTTAACACGTTCTCAGTTTTGATGTTGAAAACACTTAACTAATATTACTTGACAATGCAGGATTAGGAAATATGCAGATTTGGAAATAAAACAGATTTGGTAAAAATCGTCTATGGACGGGTCCGCAGACTGCACGAGGGCGTGCTGACGTGGCAGCAGAATATCTCTGAAATATTCTAATAATCAATAAGTTTTTACAATATTTTGTATTTTAGAAACTTAGTTGGTTAGAAGATATTTCTGATAATGATTACCTCACTAACCGATTTCAAAGTATAATATTTGATAATATTATATTTAGATAAGGTTGCCCTAACTGAATTTTAAATATAATATTTTATGTTATTTTTAAGATTAAGTTGCCCTAACTGATTTTTAAAGATATTATTATATTTAATGATCTTGCTATTATCTTTCTTATGGCAGAGAGAGATTTTAGGAAGCAAGGGCTAGGGTTTTTGGTGATCATATAAATAGGACTACATAGCTTTCATCAAGACAAGTCGGTCAAATTGAAAGAGCAAACAAAGTCGTGTGATATTGCGTGATTGTTCGAGGCTATAATTCGCTCAAGGGTAGGCGAGTGGTGGATTCCGTATAGCTAGGAAATCAGCAGTGTCGGTAGGACAATTCTGAGTTGATTTGAGTTGCTAGACGTATGGATTGTTACAACTGAGTTCCGGGCATACTTTGGGAGTTGTCAGCTGTACTAGTTGTAGACAATTGTACTAGGTAAGAACAAAAGTAATCAATAAAGAATTTGTCTGAGAAATCCTTTCCGGTCGACTCCGGGAAGGTAGTGGTTTTCACCTATTAGCACTGAGGTGCGGGTTTCCACTATACATCATCGAGTACGCGTACTTACTGTTCACTTCATTATCATTATTTATTATTTCCGCTGTGCTAATTGATCTTGAGTACACGTTCACACTAGAGGACGTGTTCACAAGTGTCGAGAAGTGAACCAAGCTAACCGTAACGATCCAACAGATTTCACTACTCCTGCTGATAGTTATACACAAGTAAGTTATTTCGTCCCGAATGTTGTGCATGAGCTGTAGTTTTTGAAGGTTGATGAGGCTAGGAGGCTGAATGATTTGAATACCACAAATGAAATTCAATAAATGGGTTGACACACTGGGATAGTGCTGTAATGTAACTTTGACACTGGCATTCATTTTAATAGTTCATTGATAGTGTAAGCTCAGACTTGTGGTTAGAATAGTGTTTGAAGTGAAACAAACTCATCTTTGGATATGTTGAGCAAAGGAACACGGTGTCGCATAACATAAGCTTCTGAGCTACGTCGTTTTAGCAAGGCGCATAACGCTGCGTTTTGTAAAGGGCGAGAGCAGAATAAAGGATTCAGAATTGGGGATTAGGGTTTTTATCATCTCTTCCGAAAAAGCGATTCGTGATTGACAAGAAATCAAGACTGAGATTTTGAGAGGAGTTGTGATGCTGTTAAATGCACCAATTGACACGACGTTGCCGTTGCTATTGAAATTGGAGAAAGCTGATTTGGTTGAAGCTCGCCTGCTGGTTTCAGACACAGCTTCTGTGGGCAACAGCTTGATTCCGGCGATCTTCATTCTTTCGGCAACTTTGTGTCGCTACAGGGAGTCTTATTAGTTGTTCTTAGCCTAGTTTACAAGTCTAGATAATTGTTTTACAAGTTTGTCTATATTTTCTTGCTACTGAACACATTGTACCGTTTGATTCATAGTGATCTTTCTTGGGTGAGCTCCTGCTAGCTCCTGGGTTTTTCCTCCGGTTTTGAGCCGGTTTTCCCAGTATAATTCTTGGTGTCTTTAGTCTTAAGTTACTTCTTTAACTGTTAAGGCTTGTTGTGCATCTAGAATTGAACTAAAACTTGTGAAACTAAGTTTAGTTCTTGAGTAGGATAGCAGGACTTTGAGTTTTGTTGTCTGAATCTGATTTACAAAGTAGTATCAGAGCGGATTGCTCATTTTCTTGGACCTGTAAGATCCAAAAATTACTTGTTGTTGCACAAGAATTTGATATTGAGCTCCTGCTGTTGTCCCCTGATTTGTTTTTGGTTGTTTGTCTTGATAAACATTGATACTTGTTGAATTGTTTTTCATGGCAGACTTGAGGCTGAAACCCTTTGATGGGAATGGGGATTTGTGATGTGGAGATTAAGGATGGAGGGAATACTTCAAATGGAAATGCTCTGGAAGGCACTGAGAATTGGGATTCACCCACTTTAGATCAAACGAAAGCTGAGATGAAAGAGCTTGCCTATGCACAGATCATGTTTAGGCTCACAGATGATGTGGCCAGACAGGTAATGAAATGTAGAGATCCCAAAATTTTATGGGATACTTTGGATGAAATTTTTCTGTCTAAATCCCTCCCCAACAGGAATACATTGTTATGTAACCTGTTTAATTTTAAGATGGATATCTCCATCTCACTCCAAGAAAATCTGAACGTGTTCTTGAGATTAACTCAAGAACTTACCAGATGTGATGAGATTATCAAGGAAACCCATCAAGCTGTTATAATATTGAACTCACTTCCCAAGGAGTTCAATGTCTTGAGGGATGTTATTGCCTATGCTAGGGATGACATTACTCTCAAGAAAATAATTGAGTTAGTCAAACAGAAAAACTGTGAACTTAGAATCTTTAAGGATAAACTTTCTGCTATTGAAACAGATATTAAAAATGAAGCTATGTTTGTCAAGTCTAAAAACAAGAAATCTAAGAAAAAGTCTAAAGGTGATAAACCTGAAGACACTAAGACTGAAAAGGATGGAGATAAGAACAAAAGACATTGCACTTTCTGTAATAAAGATGGTCATACTGTTGATTATTGCTTTAAAAAGAAAAGGATTGAAAAAGATAAGAAAGGTAAAGAAAATCAGGGTGGTTTTAATGTTTGTGAAGGAAATCCTCAGTATATAAAAGAACTTTTAGTTGTTTCTTCTAATGTGTGTTCTGATGAGTCTTGGATTTTAGATTCTGGATGCACGATGCATGCTACCCCTGTAAGTCTTTCTTTTCTGAATTATCTATGATTGATGAAGGTGAAGTGTCTTTGGGTGACCATACTTGCTTGCAAATAAAAGGTGTCGGTACTGTGCCTTTAAAATTGCATGATGGTGTGGTTAGGTACTTGCAAAATGTAAAATATGTTCCAAATTTAAGAAGAAATTTATTATCTGAATATGTCCTTGATAACTTGGGTTGTAAAATAACAACTTATAATGGTCTTAGAGAGGTTACTAGAAATGGTAAGTTTTTAATCAAGGCTGTGACTAAAGGTGGCTTGTATTTTGTACAGACTCACTCTGAAATTAATGCAGCTGCAGAAAATAAAGGATCTCTAGACCAGACCTTGATTTGGCATTCAAGGTTAGGTCATATTGGTTACAATGGCCTAGCACAGCTTCATAAGTCAGGTTTGATTGATTTTATTCCTATTGAAATAGATTCTTGTGAGATATGTATTCTTGGTAAAAAGACAGCTCACTCTTTTGATAGATCACAGTTTAAGGCTAGCTCTCCTTTAGAATATTTGCATGCTGATCTTTGGGATCCAGCACCTGTACCTACTATAGGTGGTAGGAACTATTTCTTGTCTATAGTGGATCATTTTTCTAGGAAAGTTTGGGTGTTTTTGCTTAAAAATAAAAGTGAAGCATTTACTGAATTTAAGAACTGGAAAACTACAGTAGAGAATCAAACTGAATTTAGAGTGAAATGTCTGAGAACTGATAATGGTCTAGAATTTTCAAATAAGGAATTTAATGACTATTGTTCTGAAAATGGAATCAAAAGACACTTAACTGTCCCTTATTCTCCTCAGCAAAATGGGATTGCTGAGAGAATGAATAGGACTTTATTAGAGAAGGCTAGATGTCTTCTTTTTAGCTCTAAAATGAGAAGTTCCTTATGGGGGGAAGCTGTTTTGACAGCAGCCTGTTTGATAAATAGGATTCCCTCCTCTGCTATAGACTACAAAATACCACAAGAAATGTTAGTCAAGGGAAATTAAAACCTAGAGCATTTAAAAACTTTTGGTTGCTTAGCTTTTGCACATGTTAGTCAAGGGAAATTAAAACCTAGAGCATTAAAATGTGTGTTTCTAGGTTACCCACCCGGTATAAAAGGTTATAAACTTCTGGTAATTCAACCAGGAGGATATAAAGTGATTGTAGCTAGATCTGTTTCTTTTGATGAAAGTGTTTTTTATTTTAAAGAAAGGTCTGATGCTTTGTTTGAGAACACAAGTGATGCAGGACATAGCAAGGTTTCTAGTGACCAGGGAGATGTTGTACATATCAGATCCTTGGGTCCTGAGCCTGAAAATGTTGCTGAGTCAAGGACTTGCACAGAGAGGTCAATAGCTGAGACTGAGCCTCAAATGGATAGTGAGCAGCAAATGGCACAAGTTGTAGATAATTCTCAGGAAATGCAACCTCACCAATCAGGTGGGGCAGGTATGTTTAATGACATTTCAATTCATGATATGTCTGATGATGATATAATTTTGCCTATGAATTCTGAAAATGTGTCTGCTACTCATGATAATCCAATATATGAACCTGCTATTGATAGTGTGTTTGAAAATCCTACCTATGATCATGAATTGCCTGAAAATTCTCTGAATGATTATATGCTTGTTAGGGATAGAGAACCTAGGATTAAGAAAATAAATCCTAAGTATGCTAATATCCTGGAGCTTTATAACAGTGTTGCTGAGTTTGCTTGTAATGTAGCTGAAAAAGTTAAGTTTACCTCCCCTGACACCTATGAACAAGCAATTAATAGCAAGTTTTCAAATGAATGGAAACTAGCTATGACTGAAGAAATTCCGTCCATGTATGACAACAATACATGGAAGCTTGTTCCCTTGCCAAAAGCTGCAAGGATTATTGACTCAAAATGGGTTTTTTTAAAGTAAAAGAAGGTCTTAGTCAAATTGAAAAACCTAGATTTAAAGCTAGGTTAGTAGCAAAAGGCTTTAATCAAAGAGAAGGAATTGATTATTCTAAAATCTTTGCCCCAGTTGTGAAATATAAAACATTTAGGTTGATGTTAGCTTTAACTGCATTTTATAACTGGGAATTGGAACAAATAAATGTTAAAACTGCCTTTTTACATGGTGATTTGCATGAAACTATTTACATGAAACAACCTAAAGGCTTTGTTGATAAAAACCATCCTGAATATGTTTGTGACGAGCACGTCGTTGAGTGCTGCAAATTTATCCCGACTCTCCTTACTAGTATAGTATCGGCAAGCTAGGGTCGAATCCACAGGGAACGGTGGAAGTCTCTTCTCAATCTACAAACTAAGAATTGGGGTTGTGAGTAAAAAGTACGAAGAAAAGACAGAAACTGGTGCGCAAGTACCACTGGCGCACAAACAGACAGCAAGTGAAAAAGATGTAAATAACTATGCAAGAGATGATCTCGGTTCAGATTTATCACTATGAATTTCTATGTTTATCCTCGGTCACTAATGATACATGACATATTGTTCACGTAGATTAAGGTCCTGTCACAGCTTAATAACCTACACATACATTCCGGTCAAGGTCCGTATGATATTATTACTCAATCTAGTCTAGTCAATAACGAATCCGGTCAAGGTAGTTACTGCCTATTCTAGTGTTACTCCTATCATTCACAGTCACGTACTTCTGATAGTTTAACTATAGATAATAGATTCTACAACTAAGTCTGCGGTGCAAGGCTTCGCTTAATTGTCTAACCTAATTATCATGCAATTGAGTTCGGAATAATAATACTAAACTTAATCATGTAAATTAAGAACAAGACCTCAAAACATATTATTCATAGATCAAATCCAAACCGAGTTCAGTGAGTTAGCTACTCACTGATGAATACATCTCAAGAATAATTAAATAACAACTAAATAACAAGACAAATCTGTAGTGTAGCGTCGGCAGTCTCGCGTGACAGCTTGCGCGCACGGCCGGATCGGAGTTCTGCTCTGAGCCGTCTGGTCCCTTCTGCGTGCATATGTGTGATCTCCATAAATCTTTGTATTTATAGCCTTGCCTCCTAGGGTTTCCACGAATATTTAGGCAAGGATATCTGTAGGAAATCATCTATATCTCTAAAATCAGCTTAGGAAATATTAAATCTCCAAAAACTGAACTTAGAAATATTTCTCGCGCGTGATGACGTCATCGTTCCGAATATCTCGCTGTCTGCTGACGTCACCGTTTCTGTCTTCTGCGCGACCTTCACTCGCGCGCCATGTTGCTCGCGCGCCAGTGGCCTTTTGTCTGTTTTGCCTTGTTATCTTTTTGTCGAATTCAGCCTCCTTGTTGCGTTTTTGTTCTAACTCTTCTTTAAGACCTGAAATACAAAACTACACCAAAAGCGTAATCTTATACCATAATATGTTAGAATAAAAGCAGTGTAAAGGACTAAAATAGCGTACAACTGCACTCTATCAAATCCCCCACACTTACTCTTGTTCGTCCCTGAACAAGTCGGCTTCCTTACCTCTTGTGTACTGCACGCGTGAATGTTGGACTTACTGCGCCACCGTCTGCGCCACTCTCACAACCTGCGCAATTGTGATCATACAACACAAAACTGATTAAGTAATTAATTCTAAACCTTGTGTTACCTCTCTTGTGGAATGCATATCAATTCGGATGATTGGGAGATAGTCCTTTAAGCACCGGTCACCGAATTCTTCTTGATTGCGATTGCATGGTTATTCGTATCGCTTTCTCTGGTACGTGATTGATCCGCGTCTTAGGGTTTTCTGAGCTTACGTCTTTGACGCTTTACTGTTTGTTTCTCGGACATATTGATAACTTTGTTGCACAATTTCTTCTTTTCATTGTTTCGGCCTTTTGAGCTTTAACTTTGAATTGAATACTTTCTGGTCCGGATCTTATTTTCCCTAGAACGTTCCAATCATGGCCTTCGGATAACAGCTATGGAACCACGCCCCGCTCTCGCTTCTGATCAGTCGCGCGCAAGTCAGGCACGCGTTTGCAACCGCGCGCCCCTTCCTGAGCAACTAACTTCCACGAAGACGGTCTGTTTTTCGTCTCGTCACGCTGGTAGGGTTTCGCCTTCGGCATCTGCGTGACTGAGCTTGCTCTTATTCCTTTGACCGCGAAGTACCAACCTCCACGAATACTCATAACCATGCAACCGATCCTCAAGCTTCGTTCGATCGACTGCTTCTCTAGGACGTTTCTATCAACTCCACATCCCTCGTTATTCCACTCAAGAGATACACAAAATTCGAAAAAATTACCAAAAATCAGAATATGTCATATAAGCACAAAATACCTCAGGTGCGCGAGTACGCAACAGGTCGCGCACGCCAATGCTTCTCGCGCGCAATACCTCTTGAGATGTGTTCATATTCGGTTTGGTTAAACTAAAAAAGAAAAATTTATCCTAAAAACGAAAAAATTAAGATTCCTACTCCTAAGATAGTGTACTACTGCCCCCCCACTTAAACAAAAACGTGTCCTCACGTTATGACAAGTAGTAAAGAAGCAATAGTAATGCATGCACATAAATCATTTTGCACCAATCACAGTTTAAATATTGCCACCCACCGAGTCAATTAAAACACCGATTAAAATTCAAGCACCGAATAAAAACATGTGTTTTAAAACAGCAATACAAACATCCGCCGAAAATTCATTACACCGATCATAAAATATTTAAAACGAAGTAGAAAACGACCGGGAGAGTTCTTCGATTGGGTCTTCGCCCTGTAGTGCATACTCTCCGGGATCGGGTCTCCAGCGCGCCAGCCTCTAGGTGGCGTCAAGTCCAAGTTGGCACCCTGTGGTGCCACATACTCCATAACACGCTGAGCGTTGAACACCCAGCGCTGATCAACTAATACTGTGCGCCCTTCCTTGCGCGCTGGACTCTGCTTGCGCACGCTCTGATCGGCGCCTGCTCCTTCTCGGCGCCACTGGCTCTTGCGCCACAACCTCTGGCGCAGCTGATGTTCTCTAGTCCGCGCCTGTAGCTCCAATACGCGGTTCCATCCGCGCGACTTGATTCCTTGTAGAGACGCATCTTCTGGCGCGTCAGATCAGCCCGTACAATGTGTGCTCATCCAGCCAGGCTCCATATGCAACGCACGCAGGAAGTGCGTGATCAGTCCTCCACAGCAGCGGGCCCTTCATGCTCACGCTTCCCAGTAGCTGGTGAGCAGGCGTGTAGCGCACCTTCTTTCCCGTAATAGAGACCCTTGAGGATCTCCATGTCTAGTAGTCCGGGCCGCTGTGATCCATTGTAGCGGCCGATGATGGAGTGGGAAATGAGCCTCTGAAGATAGAACATCTTCGGATCCAACAATTCGTCCGAGGCTCCTTCCTCCGCATACGGCTTGCTGCCGTCAGTCCAGTCGTCCCAGGCTTCCTGATCGTGTGTTCATCACTTGCGCCCAGGCATGCGCGCGAGTCCCATGACTGCGCCGAACTGGATGGCGTGGCCTCATAGTACACGCCCCTGTGGCGGTACCGATCCGATCGCTAACCTCGTACGACGCGAGGAACTCCAGTGTATCCTCCACGTCCGTGTCGAGCTGAGTCCATAAACGTCCCCATCCAGTTGCGGTGAAGCCGCATGTACTTCTGTAGAGCCCCATCTCGCGGAGAACTCTCATCCACAAAACGGTAGGCAAAACTCGCACCTACTGTACATCCTGTACTTAGCTCAAAATCCAATTTCGATTGATCCACACAGATCGACATTGTACGCAGCAAAGAAAACACCA
>QZGG01001064.1:0-81624 GCA_006409495.1 Sedum album | reverse complement strand
CTATATAAGTTTAGTTCATAGCAGGATCAAGAATCAAATGCATCGAGCCAAATATACTGATACCAGGTCTTTTCATTTTCTTCTCCAGTAAGGAATGAACTACTACTCCATTATGTGCAGCAAAACCAGCATCAGAAGTGGAAGATTTAAAAACGACAATTAAAGTGATATTGAATTAAAGCACAAAAAAGATGCTAAAGACAGTAAACATCTCAACATCAAACAGTCTGCAATAAGATTATAAGAGCATCCTTCACCATGATAATAAAAATCTACCATTCATATCTCTTTTCAATTTTATCTCTCATCAACCATGATTCATGATAAAAAGATCATGAACATCCCACCATGATTCACAAGAAAAAACCTCAAACCCATCGATTAACAAATAAAATTATTCAAAAATATATCAAAATGGTTATCCATTTGTAGACTTATAAGATTAAGTTAAATGGAATATTTTTTAAAAATCAAAATTTTGTTATTTTAAAAATATACTCATTATATTATTTAATATGAACAGTAAAAAGTTCTGACACATTTTGATTAGATCAGTTCTCATGGTAGATTCTCAAATTCTACCATGGAATGATTTTTTCCATAAAAAACTATGAAAAAACCATGCGATGATAAAAAAATCATGTAAAAAATATGGTGGAGATGCATGATATTTTGTAGCATTCCTCATAATAGAATCTGATGATCAAAAAACTATGATGGGGAGCGATCTAAGAGCGTGCTGGAAGCCAAAAGCAGCCACTGCAAGTAAATCATTTTACTTCATATTAAACATTCCATATAAAATAATACCTTCGATCCCATCTTTCATAGAATCAGAACCTCGAAATGTCGAAGCACTGCGCAGAGCGCAAACTTGCTTATTACAAGCGGATATTCTACATACTCTCCACTCTTTTATCAACTCTGTTACTATTTGTTCTTATACTGTGGCTTATCCTACACCCCACCAAACCCGAGTTCACCTTACAAGAAGCAACCATCAACCAACTAGACCTCCCAAGTCTACACACTCTCAATTCCTCAGTACAGTTCACCATACTTTCCAGTAACCCGAATCAGAAAGTGGGAATTTACTACAATGAGTTAACTGCTTACGCTGTTTACAAAGGTCAACAGATAACAGTCCGGTCAACACTTCCACCTTTCTACCAAGGACATGGAGACATCAATGTCTTAACCGAGTCATTAACTGGTGCAGACTTTCCGGTGGCTTCATCGTTTAGATATGAGGTCCAGCGTGATAAGATGGCAGGGAAGCTGGTGCTGAGTTTAATGGTAATTGGGGAAGTTAAATGGAAAGTGGGCACCTTGGTATCATGGAAGTATCATATCAATGTTCGTTGCATAGCTCTAATGGACTTCAAAGAGATTCCTTCCGGACCACTGAGCATGAAACACGAGAGACAGTGCACTACCTCCATCTGAACTCTGAACCAATCACCATTGCCTAAAGACACATATAGCTCTTCTTTTGTGCACTCTATATTGCTGGTATATTTCTTCTGTATTGTATATATTTTGAAGGCACAAAATAATCTTGCTAAGACAAGGATGTGTATCTTCACCAACCAACTATAGTTACATAATCACATTTCAACCATGAAAGAAAGTTCTAAAAATTCGCCCATTTTATGTTTCATGGGTCTATGAGAGTTGATGGAATGTGGGTAGCAATTATTTCGACAATTAGTGGACAGCATGAAATACCTTAATCATACCTAATTGTTTTTGGGGTGCAGTTTCTTTGCGACTAAAAGTGAACAGAAGCATTTTATTTTTTTCGTTGTTTACACTTTTGACGTAACTGGCATATTTTGACTATTTTACTAAAAAAACAAAAAAGTTAAAAAATATGATATTTAGATCGTTGGACAAGCATGACGGCCGGTGGTCATGATAATTTCCTCTAATGGCTGATACAATTGGTATTACTTTCATTGTGGTCCATTGCTGGCACTAAGCAAAGCACCTCAAGAAATAATACTCGATATTAAGACAGCGACTTCAGTTACAAGCCAAAAATTGCACATCGTAGTAACAGTTAAAAGTACTGTCGACCAAAATAATTGACATGGCCTTAATAATCTTAAAGAGTGCCGAACACTCCCTCGGTCAAAGGCACAGCGGTCAAACGCAATCATATACTTAATCCTGTTTTCATTAACATCTCATAAAACTACTCACTTTTTTAATACTTAATGTAGTCTTGTTTCGCAGTTACATTACATATGGATATATAGAAACAACCTTGTAATATTAGGTACAAAATGGGTTTTTAACTCGCCCATACCCATAGACATGAATGTCTATGCTTTACATACAAGAATTCCAGCACAGACGACGAATATGGTTAAGACGGAAGCCATCCCAAAGATCAACTTGTGCGATGTAGAGAGGCTTGGTGGCTTGAGTAATGTCTGCACAGCTTTTTTAGAGTTTGAAAACTTGGAGCTGACTTCAACCTCTGACTTGGTTGATATTAAGCTTCTACCGAGCTTTGTCTGAAGACGAATTCGTCTTTGAGCTGTTCCATGTTTGTTGACATTGCTGTAATCTGCTGTAGCCTGAGGTTGTCTACGGCGAATTTGGATACCGCTACCCGCAACATGATCATTGTTAATAAAATTGTTCTCCGGGACAGAGGCACTTGTAAAGTTAACTCCATGGTACTCGGGACCATTTTGTACATTCTCGAATTCTTGATATGAAGTCCAAGTATTCTCAATCACAGGTATATGGCCACTGCTCTCTGCGTTGGATGCATATTGTTCGAGGTCTCTGGCCAACTGACTCTGAAGATATTAAGAAAAAACAAATAATCAATATCGAAACTGAGATTCATTGACGGCAGAAATTTAAGTAAAGAGAAGCAAATAAGTATAAAATCAGTCAACTTAGCGGAGGGCTTACATTTTCCAGTTCAGTATTTTCAGAGTTTGAGTTCATGAATGGCCCACTGTCTACCCCAGTGACTTCGTTCTGATTCGTAAGCCAATCCACCGGTATTTCAAAGTCAAAATCTGAGATCCAGTTATTACCTTGACTTCCAGAATTATCTAAAGAATCTGCAAGAATTGACTGTAGAAAATCTGACGGAAAGTCACTGTGTTCATTACTGATGCAGCCTGGTTGAAAGTCCCCGTTTACACATATATTATCGAGCCCGAGTGGGGAGGCAATGATGATCCCATGCTCTCCATCATTGGAGAATCAAGTAGAGAAATGTCATTTGGATCTGGGTCTCCAAACATTTTTAAATAGTCCAAACTAGTATCACGCATCGGCTCCTGACTTGTTGCGTTAGAGCTTTCACCTTCGCAATAGTCAGCAATTACAAGTACTTTCTCGCATTCTTGATCGTTAGAAAACCTCACTTGATGCGACATGGGTTCCGGTTTAAGTTCCATGGGAGAGAGTTCAAAAGGAATGGGAGACAACGATGCAAGCTCCTTATCGTTGTCAGTTCCATCTAATACACTTTCATCGTCCTTTTTAAACAAACGGCAGAGAACATACGGTCTCTGCAAAACAACCAATTAACAAATCAAAAAATTGCACAACAAAGCACTGAAATTTAAAAACAAACAAACAAGTTAAATAAATTTAGTACATTCTCGTACGAACAAAAACCAAAACAGAAATAAAGCCGACAGGCAATGCAGTGCTGACAAGTAAATGAAAACTGATGACTGGTAATTTCAGTAAACCCTGGAATGAATATATAAATGAAAACATTTATCATTTCAGTGCACCAATCTCTAAACATCACAACCAGTTAGCTGATCAAAAATGCGCTAACAGTCTCTCTAGGAACATACAATCCATAACATCATATCAATTTCAACACACGAAGAAAACCCAATGTGGACAACAAGCTTGACAAAAACAACAAACAAAAAAGAAGTAAATTCACAACAGTACTAACCTGTCCAGGGTGAGTACCATCCAACTCCTTCAGAGTAGCACGATACTCATGGATAATCCAATAAGTCCTTTTACCAGTAGGAGCACGGCCAGTATGATAAACTAGTGTCCTCTTCATCCCAATCTCACTCTTCTTGTCTTGCTCTTGATCTTCCTGTCTTTACCTGTCGCCTTCCAGTACCCATTTTTAGTCGCTCGATTCTGTCTCAAGCTACTCTGAAACTTCTGATCACGCTGACAGAAGAAAAACCACTCCTTATCATCTGATTTCACCACAGCGAGCTCTGCACACATCCAGTTAACCCAAAAACTCAATCATAAAAAACAAAAATTCAGAAAATTTAAAACTACAGACAAGAAACACAAATTTTGACCAAAAATTTCAGATTCAAAAACCCTAAATTCTGAAAATTGGAAAACTGAAATCATGAAAAAAAGTAAACGAATTTCTGACTTACCAGGCAAATCCGCTGGATCCCATTTACAGATATCGATCTCGCCGATGATATCGACTTCACTATGTTTGCCGTTTATCTTCTTTCGCAAGAAATGGTTAATCAGCTCCTCGTCCTTGGGGCTGAATCTCCATCCAACAGTCCTCTCATTCGGTGTCGTCATTCACTGATTGACTGAACAAAGACAAAACCTAACTCCAAAATCTGGAGGACGATCGGTGTCAAATTCAGCTGATGCTGAGTCAACGGATGAGGGTTTTGTTGGATGAATGGTTCAATTGAGAATCTGAGTCGGAAAAAGTGGATGAAATGGTTTGGAGTTGAAGATGGTGTCGTGGAAATTGTTGGTATATACCGCGTACAATGTCCGCTTTTGTTAAAGTTTTACTGAGAAATTTTGTTTGACGAAATAGCCCTTTGTCGTTTTGCGGAATCTTGCGAAGAGTTGTATTGCGTAATATAGCCAATGAGAGTTCGACACGTAGTAATTAATTTGTAATAAGATTGCCTCAAATCCATTTTCCTAACGAATCTTACAAAAGGAAACCATAACCTG
This sequence comes from Sedum album, assembly GCA_006409495.1. Classification (NCBI taxonomy): domain Eukaryota; kingdom Viridiplantae; phylum Streptophyta; class Magnoliopsida; order Saxifragales; family Crassulaceae; genus Sedum; species Sedum album. The sequence goes on along the minus strand of QZGG01001064.1, from coordinate 76,668 downwards.
ATGGGCCGACACAAAGCCCAGTTAAATTTGGGTCAGTAGAAAGCCCAATTTCCACTCCATATAAATACCTAACACCTCCGCCAAGCCCTAACCGCATCTGAAACTCAACTTCGCCGGCGAAGATGAAGACGATACTCTCCTCGGAAACGATGGACATACCGGACGAAGTGAAGATCAAAATCAATGCGAAAATCATTGAAGTGAAGGACCACGTGGCAAGCTAGTACGAGATTTCAAGCACTTGAATCTCGACTTTGAGCTGATTAAAGATTCTGAAACTGGTAAAAAGAAGTTGAAAGTGGATGCTTGGTTTGGATCGAGGAAGACTACTGCTGTGATTAGGACGGCGTTGTCTCATGTTGAGAATTTGATAACTGGTGTTACTAAAGGGTATAGGTATAAGATGAGATTTGTGTATGCTCATTTTCCTATTAATGCTAGTATTTCAAGTGGTGGAAAGGGGATTGAGATCAGGAACTTTCTTGGCGAGAAAAAGGTATTTGATTTTGGCATGGTTGTTTTTGAATCAATATAATTGAGTATGATTTTTTACAGTTTAGGTTTATGAGTGTTTGATAATTCAAGATTAAATTGTTAAAATTTGAGTTTGTTGAGTGCACGGAGTGTATAAAAAACTTTATGTTTGTAGCGAGTGCCGAGTGGTTTGGAGTTCGGGAAGGTGTAGCGATTGTACAGCATTGCGATTGATGCGTGTAGGTTTTCTTTGAGTGGTGAGTTGTTATTATTTATTGTTCAAGGATTATTGGAGTTGAATAAGGTATTTTTCAGTTCATGAATGTGGTTTGTCAAGCAGTTAACGCATTTTGAGTGAAGTGGGGTACTTATTTAGATCTTTGTAGTTTTTTATGAGAAATGCAGGGTGAAGTTAAGCTGCCTCGTGAAAGTATGTGTGCTTTATGTTTAAAATGACTATGAGGCTCACTTATGTTATTTATGTCATTATGTGAACCTTTGTTAATGTCTTATTAACCACGAAACTTGCTGGCTCTTAGGTCAGGAAGGTGGATATGCTTGATGGTGTTACCATTGTTAGATCTGAGAAGGTCAAGGATGAGATTGTGTTGGATGGTAATGACATTGAGCTGGTCTCTCGTTCATGTGCATTGATTAACCAGGTAATATCTCCCTTTCAATGAAAACAAAACTGTTAGGAAAAATTGATAAAATAAGTAACGTTCCTTTTGTCTCGACTTTTGCTAAACAGAAATGTCATGTGAAGAAGAAGGATATCCGTAAGTTTCTTGATGGCATCTATGTTAGTGAAAAAGGAAAGATTGCTGAGGAAGAATGAGCAGCAACAAGTTGCATGATTTTTGTATCAGTATCAGTCTTGTTACATTATTTTGGCCTCCGAAAATTCTATTGAACTCAATTTTGCTATATGTATTCAAATTTCTCATCTTGTTTGACCTGCAACTGCTTTACTAGAATATGAGAAAAACAGTATTTATGAATTAAAATGGCATAATGTAATTCATAATAAGGTTCAACTTCTTTTAAACAAACAAAGGAAAAGGACTGAGCTGTATGGAAATTTCCAATTTTTGCAAAGATAGTTTGAAAGTGAAGTATAGAAGTTTACAATGTAGATCATTTTTCATCTTAACTGGCATCAAGGAAACCCTGTGGCTTCTGAGCAACACTTCAACATCCTGCCCTAGTGAAACCATGTAGACATGAATTATAAAGCTCGGTTTGGCAAATACTACAATTCATAGATTGACGAGATATCTAAAGAATCCATGGAAGATAGAAAACTTCATCTGAAAGTATCCCATCGTTTCCCTACACTCAGAAAATAATCTCATGTATCAAGAGAAGGCACCATTCAACTAAAGAAACATAATCTTCCGCTCCCTGACAGGCCGACAAGGCATAATCCCTTTGTCCAAAATTGCTAGAATCACATTCTTTCGCATGATGCAACTAGCAACAAATTACCTCAATCTCATTCAATCCTACATACTTCGTCGTTGTAGAAAATCATTTGCTATTTCACAACTCACACACACAAAGATTAAACTCGAAAGCCATACCATCAGCCTTCGGATCACAATAATTACAAAAATAAGCAGTACTTACAAATCAAAATCCACTCAATCAGAAAAATCCGAACAGCACAGAAACTCCAAGCACGATCAACCACACGATATGAACAAGCAACAAAGCCTGTCCAGAGCTCCCTCCATTCCCAACCTCACAATACCCTCGCTTCACAACACGCACGCCTTCGCAAACCGCTTCAGGACATCCACACCAGTACGTAACGCCGTTCGCGCCGCAAACTGGATCGGCTCGGAAGCAACGGATCTTGCACGAGGAGGATGAAGTCGTGGTTTGGATTTGATGACCGCTGCATAGATCGTCGGTATCAGATTTGACAGATGAAGCTGTAACGAAGATTATGAACATGGCGACGGCGAGAATTTTCGAGGATCGGCGGGTCATCGCCGCCGTAGATTGGTCAAAGTAAAATTAGGGTTTTGGATTTGAGAAAAAAATAGTCTCAGCAAATGCTTGCAGCAGGAAGTTTTTTTATTACTTTTTTATTCTATTAATGATAAAGGATGGAATAATATCCCACACAATGCAGCGGATCCAAAACACAGAGTATAAAAGTGTGGGGAGTGGTGTTTGACGGTTACCACTCCTCAATTTTTAATTTAGTCCTTTATCTATTAGTTAATTTTTAATTCAACTTTTCACATACTTTAAATTACATTTAATGCACCCAAATTTTAAATTTGCATAATATGCATCAAAATACTAGTGTAGTTTAGGTATAAAAGGTTATAGTAAAATGATATAGTTTTACAAACATTTAAATTAAACTGCGTAGTTTTCAATCCGCTGCATTATACTGTACGCAGCATCGGATCCGAACAGATCCAAACTCAATGCAAAAATATCAAAAAGTACCAGTTACCTCTCCGAACATAGAACAATTAAAATTGAGTAAGGATCAGGTGAAAAGTAGATTTGAGATATAAAATACAAACAGATCTGAATCGTTAAAAAATTAGATCAGACGGTTATTAATTAGGAGGTCGAAATGCAATTAAACAAAACATTAAATACAATAACATTAATTTGGAAACGTAGAAAGGGTAAATTAGTCCAGAAAAAAAATCAAAAACGAAACGGTTTTGATTTTGTTTCCGAAAATCACGTTCACGAACAAATCTTTGTTTCTGTTTTGAGCTTTGATCCTGCATAATCGAGGAAATCGACGAAATCGACGAAACGGAATCCTAGGCGCCCCTCCGTGCGACCCGTCGTCGCATTCCGATCTGAATCAGAATCGCCGATGATGGAAATCTGAAGTATTTAATTGCGTTCTGGAATCCTCTATTGACTCCGATCTGGCGGAATTACGCGTCAGGCCTTGGTTAGGATGTCGAGGCCTTTACCTTATACTATGAAAGATGTTAATTACGACAACGCGAAATTCCGTCAGCGTTTGATGCTTCAGGTTTCGATCTCCGCTTCTGCTTTCTCCAATTTTGTCCATTTTGTTAATTATATTATATTTAACGCATTGCTAAATTTAGGTTTGATTTGTTAATGAGATTCTTTGTTTTGTATGGATAGGCGATTAGTCAGACTATTCAGACTAGCAATGTGAGGCGTCATTCTATTAGTTGCAGTACTGGAAAATTACTTGCGATGCGTGTTGATGGGGAAGTTGAATTCTCAGTTGGGTCTCCCGATTCAGCAGGGAGAGAGTCGTATTAGAACAGGGCGGAGCTGTGGGTGTTGGAGTTGGGATGGGATTCGGAGGTTGTTGAGTTTTAAGTGTGTAGCTATTTTGATTTTGAGTTTGGGGGTTTTACTGTCGGCTGTGTTTGTGTTTGCCATTTTGGGATGTTTCATTTGGTTAATGTTATGTGAATTCAATAAAAACAACAAGATTACATGATTCATCAATTGCTGCATTATGATTCATGATTCATTATTATGATTCATGATTTGCCACTTGTGATTCGTGAATTGTTCATATGATTCATGATTTGCTATACTATGATTCATGAATTGTTCATATGATTCATGATTTGCTATACTATGATTCATGAATTGTTCATATGATTCATGATTTGCTATACTATGATTCATGAATTGTTCATATGATTCATGATTTGAATTTCAGTTACCATAAAAAAAGGGATTGAATTTAATTGATATATTTGAAAATTTATTATAATGTATGTTTCCATTATTGCCCTTTTGTCATTTAATATATTAATTAATAAGATTATATAATAACCGTCGGATGTAATTAAATAGATGGTCTAGATTTGTTTGCATTTTATAACCAAACTACCACTTTTCATTTGATCCATTCTCATTAAAATTAATTGACCGTCGGATCATATTTCTTCTGCTTGCAGCAAGAAATTAACAATTTTTCCTTAATAATTAATATCATGCTTTCTCATTGCACTACATATCAATGGTTACAGGAAGTCAAAGTGCTGTTCGATATTTCCAAGTTACTTGATCAAACATCAACTGAAGAAAACAACCAACTGAATCAATGAACGTGATATTCTTAGAGAACATCATGCAACCCTAAACGGCAACAGTTTTCTTGAAGAATCTATAGCCAGTCTCAACATCTTGTGCAAGGAAATTCCCCAGTTCACCAGCCTGTCAAATAAAACACATTGATCGTTAAATGAGTCCCATGGTTCATCGATACATACAAGAAACCACTGACGAGGAAACAATCTGGAAATGTACACAATTTGGAAACAACTCAAACAATCTGTTGGACTTCAAATATGAGACTCTTTGAACAGTTTCCAGGAGAGTTTTTCCATTGTAGTTAATATGACCCAAAATCAAAACACAGATGGTTAGAACACATACCAAATTTCAGTTCCGTCGCTTTCAATTTTGCTACCACAAGTTAGTACATCCGACCAGTACACTCCTCCGATCCGCAAAAACATTGTTTAATCTTCACATTGCCATTTACATCAGTAACTTCACCTATTTTATAGTTGTAATGATAAGTAAGCTCTTGCAAATGAGGAATGTCATCAGCCGCAAAAAACATAATGTGAGCTACTTTGCCATTTTCGTGATCATATAGTATTCGTTGCGCATACAAATTAGGCGAGCAGCTATGATTGATAAACCTGCCAACATTTCCGTATCTTTTGGCATCGATAGTGAAGGCAACATCATCCACAATTTCCATTTCTGGATTGCCAAAACTTGACTCGATGTCGAATAAATATTCATCACTATTGATTCTCTGTTCTGCTTGTTTGTCTTCCAATAATTCTCCCAAATACTCACAGATGAAGCTCCCCAAAGGAATTTTTTTCCTGCAACGAACTCCCCAGCCTCTTGATTCGGTTTTGAATATTTCAAGAGGAAATCTGATACCAAACTGACTGATTCTATTAGGACAAGAGGGAGGACATTTACAAGAAGGCCCGCATTCGTAGACTAACCCAAATTCCTTAATTTCAACAATACATCCATGGCTGTTAAAAGGAATCTCTCCACCATTTCTTACGGCGCAGGCACATTTAGGAGAATCTGAGCAGCCACCAACACAGTTACATCCCCTAAGCGGAAGCGGCCTACACCAATCAGGATAAACCATGCTAGTTACGTATTTAAATGCAGGAGGTTGTTGATCATCGATAGTATTAATTGCACGTATAGGAATTTGTTCCGTTCCCTCTGAAATATCTTGGAGGCATACATGTCGACCACGCGACTTTTTTGGTTTCTTGATCTTAGTCGACACAAACTCCTGTAGCATGGGAATTGGTGTCACATTTTGGTCTTCCTGGCCCTCGAGAATTTTCCCTGATACTTGATCATCCCGTCTGCGAACATCTATTGCTCTCCTAACTGTTTTGGCCTCTTCTTTATTCATTAATTTTCTAAAAACAGTTTGGTTCTGATGCCGAGTTTCTCTCACTTTACTGTACAGAATACAATCCTCAGAATCATTTTGCGTCTCTGCGTCGTTAGAAACTATATGAGCAAGGTCAGCATCATTAGTTCTACAACTAGAATAGACATCATCACATCGTTCACCCCCTTCCACTTCTACAACAGTAACGTAAGGATAGCGCACCTTTAAAGGTGTGGTCCGAGTGTATTTTGTGCAAGCATTTCTTCTCTTTGATAGAGATGACAACACCCTTCTCTTGTCAAGAAGCTTCTTCGCTTTACTTTTCTTCTTTCCGCCACTGGATACTAATTCCAGTTCTTCATCTTCTTGAATGTCATTGGGACTGATACCATCCACTTTGTTCTTTATCAAAGGGCAACTTAGTGCCAATATCGGTGCACGGATTATCATGTTGTTGTCTTCATTTTTATGTGATAATTCACTTCTTGCACTTTCGTCTTCCAAATCAACAACCTCCGTGAATACGGATGCATTCCCCGAAGCATGTGAACTCTCACTGGAATGGGAACCTTCAGTGGAATGGGAACTTTCACTTCCCAAGTTCCTGCCTTCATTCGCAAGAACACATCCTCTATCAACTGAAAAATTAGAAGCATGCCGATTCTGCCTGCTTGAGAGGCTGGCTTGCGGCGGAATAATAATCTCTGCATCCTTTCCAATTTCATCACAAAATACTATCTCTATTCCAGAGTCACTATCCGAGTCATCTGATTTCACATCAGAATCCACGAGTTCACTCCCTGTTTCGGACATCACAACTGGAGAAGTAAAGTGACACTTCGGAAGTCTACACTCATGCGGTTCCTTGACGTCACCTGACTGAAATTCGTTCTTCAGTTTTTCACCTGAATTTGTGCTAGGAAGATGTTCATGCTTGGTACTGGCATTGATTTTAGACTTTGTAACCTCGTTACTTTCTAGGGAGCTGCGACCAACGGACTGATTTGAATTCAGAACATTATTCTCAACTACATGAATTCTTAAACTACTGGATTCGGAGGAAGCCGGAGCTTTGATGCACCCAACGTTTGTCTGTAGTGGTTTGCCTCTATTGAAATGCATAGGGAAATGACGAACTGCTGAAACTCTTCTGCGAGGAGGAAACCTTCGATGCAAATTTTTCACCAAAATATTAGACTCAATCAGTTTTTCCGTTTGTGAGTGGAAGTTTAAAAGGCTTGGTAAACATACATTGCTGACAGAAGAATTATTGGCAACTCCATTTGAATACCTCGTCGATTCAAAGTTCTTAGACTTGGGTAACTCCCCCACAACAATACCATGACTATCCAAATTAGCGTCATCCTCATCCATGAGTCCATTAGTTGACCTATGTTTATCAAGAACATCAGTCGAGTTGTTGATATTTCGCATGTTGAATGGTGAAAGCACACTCCCACACCCAGGTGGGAAATCACGCTTTGCGGATACCTTTCTCCTTTTGTATTTAGGAGCACCATCACAACCAAGTGCAACACAGCCGCCACCATTTTCATACATAGTTTATAGCAACTTTGATCAAAAACTAGCATCCATAACGGCTTAGATGTTGGCTTTCTTAGGAAACATGTCAAACTTGCTTCCTTATGATGTTTCTCAAAATGCAATTGCCGAGCCTCTTTGAGAAACGAACTAGTAAAACCTACAAAGGAAACCTTGTTTTTGACCTTATGCCTTACATCTCCAAATTCAAATGGGAAAGAAAGATGTTTGATGATTAAGAGTTAAGCTTAGAATATTATTAATAGCATACAAACATACTTGAAAAGGATTCGTTAAAAAATTATTAAAACCAACTTAAATATGGACGACGAAAAGGGTAGGCATCATCGGCCAAAATTCTCAAATACAAATCCAACCCTCCAACGATCATACCTTAATGGTAGTACCCACAACAAATATAATTTTTGGGGTTAAATATTGTGAGTTTAGCTTAGTCTTTTAAAACAAAGTAGTGCGAGTGATATATATCCCACAAACACATAGATATCCCCAATTCAAGTAAATCCACAAAACGATGAAAAACCACGTACTTTTATTTTTTCTTCACTATAGGTACTAGAAATCCCACTTCATACTACTTTGACCCGCCAATTGTATGTGTATTCGTTTATCATCTGTCAACTATCCATTTAAATCAACCTTAATATCCATATACCTAAAACCCTATTGACATGGTTACTATCTAACTATCAAGCCTTAATATAAAGAAACCTTATTATAACGATGTTATTAAAGTCTTCTTGACCGTCGAGAATTTAGTGATTTTTTTAGTTCAACAATTTAATAGAAGTTAAATAAACTTTCAAGTTCTAAGTAGTTAACTAATTAACATCAACAAATCTTAACAATAGGTACTCTAATTCAGTTCTCATGCTTGAGAAAATATTGGAAACTTCGGACACAAAAATAGTTAAATTTAATTTATCAAAAAACTCCTTACCAATAAACATAAACCAAATCAACCATCAAACCCTAAAATCCACATTCAAAATTCACCAAAGCGGATGCATTGAAGATTCTCTGCAGTTCAGAAATTTATGAAAACAAGACTGACCTGAAGAGCAATTCGACTCCGACCGATTAACCTCGAAATCCTCGACGCCAAATTCAAACTCTAAATTCCGTGTTTAAACCCTAAGCCTATGCTGTTGAATAAATTTGATTAATTATTTAGAATTACAATCAATTTATACCTTTAACGATGGGCCAGGTTAAACTATTTTAGGAAACATCGGCCCAATATCTGCTTATACACTAAACCGACATCATGCGCCAAAACGACAGTGTTTTGTTGGCAGTATGTTATGCCGCGGGAAATTTAAGTAATGCAATGCAAGTATGCAACTACCTATTCTGCAAAACTTCTAGAAGACTTAGGTAAAATGACGTCATATTTATTAAAAGAAGTGTCTTTTTCTAAAAGAGGATTTTAGTAAAATTTGAAAAAGGATTGGGGGTTGCACAACTAATAGTTTTAGAAAAAAACAAGGATGTTTCAACACAATCTGATGTAACAGAAAGTAGGTTACTCCACCATTCCTTGAGCCATGAGCTCTTCCAATCCTACTTTAAGTCGCATTGCAGCAACTATACATTGATCTCCCGTCAATGCTCCGTATGTGACTCTGACGCAACCAGGCACACCGCTAGAACTGCCTGGCAAGAGCAGCACGCCATGTTTTTTCGCTAGCCATTTCACGACATCGGTGTCATTTGGGTACTTGGGAGGCAGGTTTACCCATAGGTAGATTGCACCTTCCCCACCTCTAATTGCGTCATGTCCGAGAGGCTGAAGGGCATCTAGGATTAGTTCTTTGTTTTTTACGAGTGTTTTCACTTTGTTTTTTACCCATTCACGGCCGAGGTTCATGCAGCTGAGAGCAAGGTGTTGGGAGATCATTGGAGCACAGATTGCAAGATTGTCTTGCGCTTTGAGGAGCTGAGTTAGACAACCCTCCGACTTGGATGGATATGCAATCTGCAGAGATGAGAGGAAAACATGAAAGTTTAGGCATTTATTAATCTACTAAGCATTCGGATGAAGGAACGAAACAGCCTCTATTTACGTACATATCCAACCCTCCACCCCATCATGCCGTACGCCTTTGAGAAGGAAAACAGATTCAAAACATGGTTTCCCTCCACACAGGAGTGCTTAAATTCGTCATACAAAAAGTACCTAATCATCAAATATTAGACCAGGAAGAAGTCAGAGTCACAGCGCATACAGCAGACGCATAAAGGTCAATCACTTCAAAGACTTACTCGTATGCATTGTCTACCACGAGCCAGGTGCCAGCTCTTTCACAGATGTCTGATATTCGCTACATAAACCAGGTTAATTACTTAATCAGAGGTTGCTAAAATGGTTCGCTTTATCACATAAGTGCTTCAGCAAAAAAGACTTTTGTGAGAAATAATGGATCACGAGTAAAGCAAAACCTTTAGAAGAGCATGTGGCATACAGGTTCCCGATGGATTTCCTGGATTGACGATTGAAAGGAGCTTCGGAACAGGTTTAGTACTGGTTAGCACCATCTCTAGCCAATCTGAAAATAGATACTCTAATGCGTGAATAAAACCCAAGGCAATACCCAAGTGCTTTGGGGGAATAAAGAAGGTTTTGCGGGTGCATAGTTTTTACCTGCATCAGGCTGAAGTGTATGGGGATCGCTAGGACCGACAAGAATGTTATTGATACCAGTTAGTCTGAAAGATTCATATGCGTTGAAAAAATATGGTGCAAAAAGTATAACCGAATCCGTGACATCACAGAGAGTAAGTACTAAATTCAAGAATCCCTGCAGAACATATCAAGCATATCATTTAGTATTTTTGATGTGTAAACAAAGATATACGTGCATTGGAATATAGAGATTCACTTGACCTGATTTGATCCAGAAGTTACCATCACCGACGATTTGTATAATTTATTTTCTTCACGTAGCTAAATACATAACAAAAAAATCATCATGAAAACTACATCACAAGGAACAGATTCAAATACAACATTTTCAAATTTTGAGTGGATGGTACCTTTATATTTAAAGCCTCCTTTAGCTCGGGAAGGCCTTCATGTGAACCATACTTACTGATAGAAGGATTCCTTGAAACCTTATAAATCGTCTCCAAAGACTCCTCAGGTGGCTGCCAGTAAACTGAACCCTGCATTGCAACATTCCTGACACAAAATCAAAACAGTGAACCCTCAGCTAATTCAAGGTCCAGTACTAAAAACAGAAAATGAGAAAGTAGGCAATCACAACTTCAACCCCATTGTAATCTTGTTTTTGTTCTAATCTACCTGTCCCAATGGAATTGGGGGATCCTCAGAAAATTTGCCGAACTCTGAAATCTGCAAAGAGACGCATGCAAGGATCAACAAATGAAGTAAATAAGTAGTAAAAATTGAATCAGCAATCAGATGCAGCAACAAGAAATCACAGTCAGGCATTTTAAGAAACTGGTAGCAAACCTTGACCATGACAGGGACACCAGTGTCAAGGGCACGTTTAGCAAGCCTATCAAAGGAACCCATAAGACCCTTTTGAACACTGACCAGATTCCACCCTGAATAAGTTACCCTCCTGTGCTGAAATGAAGCAGCAGAAACCTGGTTGTATAAATGGCACTGACTGTGAACTAGCTGAGAGATGGTGGATATGATTGTGTAATATTACTCTATTGAGACTGACTGAAGGTACCTGGAAAGTCACAAGGGGTCTTTTTTGCAATTATTAAAGTTGTCGCTTTCATGTTGGCTGGACTCGGGATCCAATTGGCCTAGTCCTTGTTTTGTATGTCCATTTGTGTCCTTATATGTCTGAAATCGAATGACTGTGTTGTTACAATAAATAGCCTATGTAGACTAGTATATAAAAATTTGTATTTCAGGCTCAGGGTTATGAAATGCAGAGATTAAGTCTTGAGGCCTTTCTGGCCAGCTTAGAACCATGCCTTTGCTACTCACTGTGATGACAACCAAAGCTATACGGAAGGAATTACATTTGGGTATTATGACATTCGGTTATAGCTGCAGAAGTTTGTCTAGTATATATTACAGCCTAGCCCACCTTAATTCCCTGTGCTTCACCACCTTGATTTCCTTGATGTTCGGTGAGCATCTACAAGCACATAATCATATTTTAAAATAATATTCAGAAAGTTCCATGGCTATTGAGCAACTGCTATATTATGATAAAATCACATTCTAAATTTAAAGAATTGCTAAACAAGCTATGAAGATTCCGTGCACAAATTAAATTGGCACATATTAAGGAACAATAATATTAATAATCTGACTGATATTCCTACTTGGGAAATCATTCACAAGTAATTAATGGTGCATGTGAAAGATGCTTACTTGGAGTGGAGAGGGACGCCTCAGCTTTCAACTCCTACACCAACAATGATCCTACGAATTCGAATAGCTGTTTGTGTACCAGCATTCCGCTAATAGTTAAGTATTCCCTTGCAAAATGCAAATAGACAACCGTCTCCAGTTCTTAGTAAATTCCTGCAACGATTTAAATCAGCAGACAGAACTCAGTAAAGTGCTTTAGCAGCCAAACACTACGTTAAAAAAACAAAATTGAACCAAATTTTACCAATTAAATTTCAATTATAACTCCATTCCATAGATCTGGAATCAATCTCAGCGCATCTGACGCCTCAGCGACTTTCTTGCTCGAGATCTACTCACTGAAAAAGCAACAAGAAAAATACCAAACACGAGTTACAACTACATCTAAAAAAATCAAGATGTAGTCATTTTCACGCACATGAATCATATTAAATCAAATAAGTCATAACAAAACAAGCTTCCAAACATTGACAACTACTTAAACGATAAAAAATCTTACATGATCCACATTTAACACAACATACATATCACTTATTTAATCGTTATTACTGCAAATCATCTGATAATGGCCAGTGTGCAACCAATTTTAGAGACTGAAAATCCTTTCCAAAACAGGTTGTGTAACTTTACAAAATATGTTTCACCTTCAACTCTCTCATTCCACCTTGCAGCGACCTAATGCAACAATCGGTTTCAAATTCAGACCGATTCGCTAAATCTATAAACTGAAGATCGGGTCCAATTCACGCTTGTTAATTTCACTGCAAACCTAACTTCTTTGGAACTGTACACCTCGGCAAAACCACCATTTCTTGCAAAAAAGATACGGATCCGTACCTCCGCCGTCGCTCAAATCGATTGAAACGATTACGTTTCGATAACCGAAAACTCCGAGAGCGGAGTACATACGGAAGAATCCTGCACAAGTTTCAAACCCGCATCTGCTAGAAGTGATTCAAAACGCTGTCGTACTTACATGACTAGTGTAACCCCAAATGGGCCTGGAGTTGGATTGGGTTATGTTGGACCAGTTTTAGATACGGATTTCAGAAAACGACAAAAGAGAGTGACGGCATTGGCTCGGCCACGTGACGAGCTGACACGGAAATATAATGATGATAGTAACCAGCTTACAGTCATCGCCACGTAGCTTCAGCCATTGATGAACGAAACCTACTAACCCACTCCCGCCAACTCCGCTCGCCCTCTCGCACTCGGACGAACCCTCGCCACTCTCTGGATCGATATTTTTTTAGGTAAAGGTTGGAACTTTGTGTCGGATTGTTCATCGGATGATGTTGTTAGATTGTGTTTTCTTCTGGGGTTGGTGCGAATTAGTGTGAGATTAGGGTTTTGTGAAGAAAGATTGAGTTTTTCAATTTGTCCAGTTTTTGTTTCGTCCGAGGTTTAGTGTTTGTCTGTTATCAGAGTTGGAGATTTTTGGAATGTCTCGGAATTCGGAGACAATGAGGAAAACCCCACCTGGGATTTTGCTGATTAGGAAAATAAGAGGGAAAGATTGGAGCTTGAGTAGTTATAGATACATGGTGTTGTTAGTGACGTTTATTGCGTATGCTTGCTATCACGCTTCTAGGAAGCCTAGTAGTATAGTAAAAAGCGTGTTGGATCCCCATTCTAAGGTTCATAAAGGGTCAGTATTGCCGTGGCCGATAGGGAATGTGTTTATGAAGAGGGAGTTGGGAGTACAGTTCCAAGAGGAAGAATTGATGAAGCAGAACGGAAAGGGTTGGGCTCCGTTTAATGGGAAGGGAGGGACGTCTAAGTTAGGCGAGATTGATGTTGCATTTCTTTCGTGTTATTCATTGGGAATGTATGTGGCGGGGCATTTGGGTGATAGTTTGGATTTGAGATTGTTTTTAACGACTGGGATGATTGGGAGTGGAATATTTGTCGGGCTTTTTGGAATGGGGTATTTTTGGAATCTGCATGCGTTTTGGTTCTATTTGGTTATGCAAATGGTTGCAGGGTTATTTCAGGCGACGGGCTGGCCGTCTGTTGTGGCGGTTATTGGTAATTGGTTTGGAAAGAGGAAGAGAGGATTGATAATGGGTGTATGGAATGCTCACACCTCTATCGGGAACATCAGTGGCTCGCTTTTAGCTGCGGCTGTGCTTGAATATGGATGGGGCTGGTCCTTCATAGTTCCTGGAGCTTTTATCGCTTTGGGAGGGATTTTGGTTTACCTGTTCCTGGCTGCCTATCCTGAGGATATTGGATTTCCTTCTCCACATGATGCTGCAGCAAACACAGAAGTTCGGCCTAACGATGAGGAAGCTCAGCTTAGTAAAGCAAATGAAACTGTTCCCCGGCAAGGTTCTGTAAGTAGAAAGGGTGTGAGCCTTATCGAAGCTTGCTTGATACCAGGAGTCATTCCTTTCGCTTTGTGCCTTTTTTTCTCCAAGCTTGTCGCGTACACTTTTCTTTACTGGCTACCATTCTACTTGAGCCAGACAGGTATGTTCATTTCATGAATTTCGACTAGCAGAATTAACTACAAAAAGTTCAAGCATAGTTTGGTGTATGCTTCGATAAATAGCGAGTCTTTATTGATACGAAAATATCTTGAATTTCTACTAAAGTTAAAAACTTAGTCGTTCAGTTCATAGAACATGTTTTTAATTTTGGTTTGCATCTTTGAGAATTTTTTATTGTTTTTATTTGTTGAGCAGCAATTGGAGGAGAATATATATCGGTAAAAGCTGCAGGAAACCTGTCAACATTATTTGATGTAGGGGGTATTGTTGGCGGGATCCTCGCAGGATACATATCTGATAAACTTAGAGCAAGAGCCATCACGGCAGCAACATTCATGTACGCTTCAATTCCTTGTATGCTCCTCTACCACACATACGGAAGTGTATCCAAAACAATGAACATCAGCCTCATGATGCTATCCGGTTTATTCGTCAACGGACCCTATGCACTTATCACGACAGCAGTTTCCGCTGACCTTGGCACACACAGTACTTTAAAAGGCGATTTAAGAGCATTGGCAACTGTCACTGCTATTATTGATGGTACTGGATCAATGGGTGCAGCTTTTGGACCGTTACTTACCGGATTTCTATCAACTAAGGGATGGGATCTTGTTTTTATCATGCTTGTGCTTTGTGCCTCGACTGCTGGCCTTCTTTTATCTCGCTTGGTCACAGATGAAATTAGAGAAATTCATAGCAGAAGATTGTCGCAAAAAACTTCCGAAGGTGATTATGTTTCCCATATAATATTCAAAAACTTCAATGAAATATTGTGTTATACTAATTTGCAAGCTTGTCAAATTATGTTTTTTCAGATGGCGCAACTCGACCGCTCCTCAGTGACCAGAGGCGTTAAACTTATTGCTGTTGAAAGTATCTCAACGTCAAAGTGAGATAGTTAAATAGCTCGCTGCTTGTAAGTATTCCCTGAATAAGTTGAACCAACAATGCCTCGCCGTCTAGGGCTGCGGTGCCAGGTCGTGGTACTACGCTTTCTTCTGTTATGTGTATGAATGAATGTAAGCATTTGTGTACATTTTTATGTCTCCCATTTCCAAAAATACATATTCAACATCTTTTCTTTTGATAGCAAGTATTCAACATCTTGAATTGAAAAAATCCGGCATACCCCTAATGCTTCACCCTCAAACGACGACGTATTGCCAAGCAGCAGTCAGCAGCCCCTTAAAGCACACCAACACCTTTCCTTTTGTCTCTTCAAATCGAAAACCGACCGAATTACGCCAACTCATCGATCTCGTCTTGTCTTTAAAAGACATACTTTAACACGTAAACCAACAAAGATTCACAAAGTTTTCATCTTTTTTCTCAATTCGTTCCATCCGATACCTCGTTCTTTCTCCTTCCTTCCGGAACGATTACCCATCCGATTTGGAATTTGGGAGCCGATCAAGCAATACCCAGAAAGCCATGACGCCTGAATAGTAAGTCCCGTTCGTTGCTTGTTTGATCAGATTGGTTTTTGATGTTGATGAGTTAATTAGGGTTCGTATTTGAGATCTGGGCTTTGTGCGTTTGTTGTTTTTAATTGGCAATTTGATTACTTTGATTAAGTTATGATGATAGATTTAGATCTTTTATTTGGGGTATCAAATCATCAATTCATGTTCAATCATAGTTTTTATAAATTTCGACAATGTTGTTGATCAGCTTTGTTGTGGGTCATGAACGTCAATCAACTGGTTTCTCAATAGCTTGTAGCTTGTCAGTTAGTTGGGTTTCGCATGATGTTATATGACTCCGGAAGTTGGGATTTTTTGTTGTTAAGGTATAATTGTATTACGTAATATTGAACCACGATGGGTTGGATTTGTTTGTTCCTCTGTATGATGGTTGTTTAGCTACCACGCGTGATATTCTGTTTCTATGTTTATAGTGACTATCTGTTCAAGTTGCTTCTTATTGGAGATTCTGGTGTCGGCAAATCATGTCTACTTCTGAGATTTGCTGTAAGCCTTTTTTGTCTTTTATATTGTATTAATCATGGTTGTTGTCTCAATTATTTATTGACTTCATCTGTCAAGTGTCAAGACGTAGAAATCATTATTATTGTAACATTTAGGCGTTTTCTACGCCGTTGATTCTACTGTGCAGCGAACATGATTTTTAAAAATTAATTTGTGATTCTGTTGTGTTACAGGATGACTCGTACTTAGATAGTTACATAAGCACAATTGGAGTCGACTTTGTAAGTCTTTTGCTTGATTATTACAACTTACAAGGACCCTTAACAGTTATGGGCATTCCACCAACTTATGTTTCTTTCTGATGTATAGAAAATCCGAACTGTCGAACAAGATGGCAAAACCATCAAACTTCAAATTGTAAGTTCTCAATATTAATAATTAGTCTATTTTCTTTATTTGTGTGACGAGGGATAAATTGATCCTCTTATGGACTTGCAGTGGGATACTGCTGGACAAGAACGTTTCAGGACCATCACAAGCAGCTACTATCGTGGGGCACATGGCATCATTGTAAGTAAATTTTCTGATTAACTCCTGTTTTAGTCTATCCGATAGTCTAAGATAAGATGATGTTTTTTTAAAGGTGGTTTATGACGTCACTGACCAAGAGAGCTTCAACAATGTGAAACAATGGTTGAGTGAAATCGATCGATATGCTAGCGACAGTGTTAACAAGCTTCTTGTTGGAAACAAATCTGATTTGGCTGATAAAAGAGTAGTTTCTTACGAAACAGCCAAGGTATTGCACACATTGCTAGTTGATCTTGTGTATCATAACCTCTTCGAAAAAGCAACAACTGCAGATTTTTTCTTTCAGGCCTTTGCTGATGAGATAGGCATCCCTTTCATGGAAACTAGTGCCAAGGATTCAACAAATGTGGAAAATGCTTTCATGGCGATGACTGCTGATATAAAGAACAGGTAACATAGTTGATCGAATATGTTCATCTAAATTGCAACACTAGCGGACTAAACATGAACAATTATTTTGTGCAGGATGGCAAGTCAACCTGCCACGAACAGTGCTCGACCACCGACTGTCCAGATCCGCGGACAGCCAGTAAACCAGAAATCCGGATGCTGTACTTCTTGAAGAATTTTTATTCAAATTTATGTTCTTGTTGGCCTGCGTAGTTCTTCTGTTTGGAAATAAATAAGAACAAAATTATGATCTGATAATATCAGTAGTATTTCCCTTCTATAACTGATTTTCAATGATCACAATCAATCAACATGAAAAGTTAAGATTAATGGAACACACTCATATGAAGAAAATTTATCATATGTTAAATAAGAGATCATCTAATTTAATTAAAAATTAACTTTAATATCAACCGTTAGATTTATTAAATTAAAAATTAAAATTACGGATTCTATTTTATAAAAATATACCTTCTCTCTTCATGTTAACCCAGATACAAATAACAAAACGAGTGCAAACTGAAACTGCAAATCGTTAGTTATGTAACTTTCAATACCTCAGGGACTAAATTGTAAATCTAAAGATACATATCGTCAACAATGACACGTTAAGAGAGAATATTGACCCAATGAAAATCTGCCAAGTGGACAAACTTCGCCAGCGTGTCATCCTTTGCACCAATCACAAACCAGAGATCCGTTGTGTAGGAAATTGAAGAAGCTCCGAATTGATATAGCGAAGAAAATCTCCGATGGCGATCGCCGATCGCTGCTTCGACGAAAACACTCAGTAAGAGCGATCGAGAGAACTATTACAAATTCTCCGCGCCCGGATTTTACATTTTGAATTGTGCAGATAAGTCAAAATTGAGAGAAGTAAGTTCTAGGGTTTCTATCTGACGTCATCGTAATCGGAGACCTGCCGCTGCTTAGCCATGGCAGCTCCATTTTTCAACACGCCTTTTCAGCCGTATGTTTATCAGGTAATCTAATTTTCATTTAGTAGGGTTGATATTGAGCGTTTTGATTCGTTGAGATGATTTGCCAGTGGAGTTGATTGGATTTGGTTTTGATTTAGAGTCCGGAAGATGCTGTGATACCGTTTCAGATAATGGGAGGTGAAGCTCAGATAGTTCAGGTATGCAGTATGTCTAGATGTAGTTATTTAAGGTTGAACTTGGTGGAGATTCTGAATTAGTTTTTTTGGGTTGACTTGTGTGTTAGATCATGTTGAAGCCGGGTGAAAACATTACTGCGAAGCCTGGTACGTGCAGAAATCATGCAGGGTTTTTTGTTGTTATTGGGGTATGGGTAATTCTGATCTAGTTTATTGTCAGAATGTAATCTGAGGGATTCATTTATTGTTGTGCAGGATCTGTATGCTACATGTCTGGGTCAATGGAAATGGATAATGTGTACCAGCCTGAAAACGAAGCTGGTGTATTGCAATGGTTTTTCGGAAAGAATGTGTCTAGTATAGTGGTTCGAAACGCTGGTTCTAATGATGGATATGTAGGAATAGCTGCACCCTCACTTGCAAGAATTCTCCCAGTATGTATTCTGATGTTGACTGTGTTATGGAACAATGAATGCACATTATTAGTCAATTATAATGCCTTTGAATAGAGCATGTTAGAGCATTATATGTTATGCATACCTAACTCCTTGCGTAAATTATGGTTGTAGATTGATCTGGCAATTATAGGTGGCGACATTTTATGTCAGGTAATCTGAAAACCTATATTGGGCTGAATATTTTATATCTATTACGATCTTTTCAAGATAAATATGACTCCAATAGGTTATTTAGGATTTATATACCGATTAATTTCACATTCCAAAGTAACATAGCTTAAGCTGTTGGAATGATTGCGATTACCTTGATTATGTGTAGCCAGATGCATTTCTTTGCTCAGTCAATGATGTGAAAGTTAGCAATGCTGTTAATCAGAGGATAAGAAACATACCTGACGGAGTAGAGGTGAGGCTGATGAACGTCCCTGGGGTTCAGGTAAAACACAAGTCTTTTCCTGTTACATTAAATATATGACTCAGTGGAGCTTCCAGTATTGCCATTATAACTTACCTGGTTTTCATTAGAAAAATTTGACAAGGGGTGCTTGTACGTGTAGGGATTTCTTAGGCAAAAACTTTCTGGACGTGGACTTGCGTTCATTGTTGCAGGTGGTTCTGGTAAGCAATGACTACCTTGTTTTATTTATTTTGATTGATTGATTTAAATACCTTGATAGGCTTAGTCAGCTTGAAGCCCAGTGGCAATGAAGCCCAGTGGCAATGAATTCGTTGATAATAAATACAAAAATATAACATTGACAGCTAAATGAACTTAAATGAATATTTATTTATTACATATTATTTCCAATATTTCAGCGGAAACAGTGGTGTTACTACTTACCTGACCAGCTTGTTCTTTTCACTGTAGTCCGACTTCACATGTTTTACATATGTATCTCCTCAATGAGCTAGAGATTTTTTTATGTTGAAAGTCGAAAAGCAGGATTTTCTTTTCCCTAAATCATAATGCTCATCGGGATGATAAATCACACCTGAATTTTTTATGTTAGCCATCTTAAATTTTGAGTAGGGATGCACATCCGGGTCGACCCGGACCGACCCGACCCGGATTGACCCGGTCCGGGTTGACCCGATGACCCGGATTTTATACAATGGGTGACCCGAGGACCGACCCGATCCGGGAAATTCCGGTCCGGTCCCGGTCCGGTCCGGGTCGACCCGGATCATTTTAGTGTAATTTTAAATAAAAATCCGGTCCCGGTCCGGGTCGTGACCCGGAAATTTCTAAAATTCATGACCCGAAGACCGACCCGATCCGAAATATTCCGGTCCGGTCTTAGCCCGACCCGAGAAAATCCGGTCCGGTCCGGTCCGGGTTCCCGGTCCGGACCATTTTTGTGCATCCCTAATTTTGAGATTGAAGCCTCGTAGTTTCTAGTGGGTTAGTGCTTCATATAACTGCATCAGTTACAGATGAAATGTAAATGGAGCTACAAAGCTGATTAACTAACAGCTCGTTAATTTATTACAGCTGTCCAAAAACTTTTGGAGGTCGGTGAGGTTTTGGCAGTGGATGTCTCTTGCATCGCTGCCGTATCATCCACAGTTAATGTTAAGATTCAGTATAATGCTCCAGCAAGAAGAGCTGTTTTTGGGGTAAATTAATTTCTCCTCTCTCATTTGAATATGTTGTCTGCATTTACATATGGATAGTCGTCTGCATGATAGGAACTCCTTTACGCCTTTGGGGATTTTATTTGTTTGCTGATGACCTCTTGACCACTTGGGTCAATAATCAGTATGCTTGCTAACAAAACCGAGTGTTTACAATGCAATGCTCTGTCTAAATATGTCATCTGATCTGACTTTTTCATGACGTTCAGGGTGAACATCAGGTAACAGCGGTTCTGAAAGGGCCTGGCATAGTTTTTATTCAGAGCCTTCCTTTCCCTAAATTCTCTCAATGCATTGCTAGGTGAGTATCGTTGAATGGACTGCAGCTCTATGGAGTTTAGAGTACCCATCGACCTCATCTTGCTTTCTACATCTCATCTCCTGGCTTACTTTTGTGCAGGTCAGTGGCATCTCCTAACATGAGGGAGCACCCAAAGTTGTTGCTTCAGCTAGCATTGTTCTTCTTCATGGCATATGTTGTGATTTTATCGTCCTTTTTACTAACAGATGCATAGGCCGTCCCTAAATTAGAACAGGCTTGTAAAACATCTGTGAAAAGGCTGGAAAATGTTATAGATACTTTTGCTCTTCACATTACAACATCACAAGAATTTTCATCTATATTTCAAATTGTATGTAAGGTTTTCGCGTACAATCCTTATTTCATTTATTAATTTTTGATCTATCAACATAGCCTGAACTATGTACATAATTGTAATGGATGACAGTTATAGCAGCTGTATTTGTCACTAAATGATACAGAACATTGACAGGTATTTAGAGAAGATGTAAGACATACCACACAGTTGCAAAAATCGGAATTGCTTTGTTGGGACATGCGGCTTTATCTAACAGTAGCAAGCAGCTGTAGCATGTGCCATAGTTCAAAATCGGATGGATGCTATCTGAGAACTTTGCTTCTAAAAAAACGTAAGCAGTCCAGTCCGCATGAGTCGATAATCTGAACCATTCATTTTCAAATCCAACAGTTGTGATTTATAATGATTTTATATTATTTTAATGTTTTAATCGCCGATTAAGCCCAAATAAAAAAATTCGGGGTTTAGGGTTTTGCCTCGTACAAAGCCGCTCTTCTTCGTCGCATCTTCTTCTTCACTCAAGTCAATTCTCCAAACGTTGACCATACGCCGTTCGACGACGCCGTCATGATTCGGGGAGGCAAGAGTCTCGTTTCAGCATCTCCCGCTTTCTCAAATGACGCCACCAAGCTCCTTGTTTGTTCTGGCTCCACCGTTTCGATTTTCAGCACCGCTACCGGCCTCATGGTACTCGTTTTTGTTAACAAATTAATTTGAAAGAATTGAATATGAATCTGATGATATGTGTGTCGATTTGGACAGATTGGTGAGCTGGAAGGACACTCGGCGCTTGTTACTTCGGTTATAATTGAACCGGCGTCCACTCCTGGGAGTGTGAAGCTTTGCTTCTGCTGGACGGCTTCCCTGGATGGAACTATTAGGTATTGGGATTTTTCTGTTCCGGAGTTGTTGAAGACTGTTGATTGCAAGCTGCCTATATTTTCAATGGTAATTTGGATGTCTTGCTTTTTGCTGCATTTCTTTTGTAGAAGTTTATTTTTTATGTGGGAATTACCATTCTGAAAAAATCTCAGCTTGTTTGATGGTAATTTATGGTTAGAATAATGAATAACGCAGTGGGATGTGTACAGGTAATTCCGAGATTCTTGCGTCAGCAAACACAGAAGGATGAAAAGACATCAAATCTTTATGCTTACATATCCGTTGAAAATATTGAAGGACTAGGGAATCCGCGCAAAGTGTTAAGGGGACAGATTCTGAAGTGTAATTTAACGAAGCCACTCTTGATCAGTGCACTGAAATTGGCAGAGGTTATTTTCAGACAGTTGTGTTTCTATTCTATATAGTTGACCTTAATTTTGTTGCTGCCATTATATGAAAAGAAGATTTATTTCAACTCATTTAAGTAAATGGCACATGCAGTTGGCAATTATTGGTGTAGTAAACATGAATACACGGAATTGGGCTATTGATGTATAAATTATGGTACTTAATGATATTAAGTGCATAATAAATTACGATGTTGTAGAGAAGGCAGAACTCGAATGAAACTGTTCACAGCTTGTTAATACTGGAAGCTTGATAATTAGTGTATGAAAATGTCAGTAGGTCCTTATTTAGGGATATAAAGTATCTTAAAGCATGCATACATGTGATAGTTATAGTCAATCATCTTCCTTGGGGAATACATAACTGAGTAGTTCCTCACCATATATTTGTTTCCACAATTGGCAGACTCCAACGCCTGCATTAATAACTATTAGTCCTTCTGGAAACTACTTTGGCATTCGAAGTAAGCAGAAGATTTTGGTTTGGGAGACCTTGAGCATGGATTCTGATCACTCTCCATTAAAAAAGTTGAAATTGCATCATACAAAGAAATTCACTGCCTTGGCTTTCCACAACAGTGAAAGGATTATAGCAGCAGGGGATGCCTCTGGAAGAATTCTTATTTGGAGGGGGGTTGGAAACAAAATGCTTCTGAGAGATTCAGCTGCTGGGAAGCCCATGATTGATGAGGAAGGAATGCCTGGTGTCAGAGAAAATGATGATGCTGAGTCGTGCTCCACATGGCATTGGCATTCTTCGGAGGTCATTACGTTGTCGTTTTCCCCAGATGGAGCATATTTGTACTCAGGTAACTATAGCTGTACCATTCACTCAACCAGCATTGCATTCGACTTAGATTTTCTGTTAAAAGTGTTCGTTATTAGGCACTGGTTCATACATAACAGGATAACTGTCTCCCTGATTCGGATCTTGATGTTTAAAAGGGAAAGTTCTTTCTTTGGGATAGTAGCTTAATCTGTCAGTTCCGCTTTAGGCTGAAAGTTGTGCTCTCGGTGACAAATGATTGTTCAATCTCTTTCCCCATTTTTTGCCTGATATGACAAGAAATTTAACAATTTTTTAGGTCAGCTATGGTTAGCCAAATCTAGAAGTCAACTTTGAATAATTGGTGCACAAAGAGTTTCCATCATATGATAACCATAGTTTAGAAACTGGTGGAAACCTTTGTAGATGTATCTTTCGTTATTGCCTGCTACTGGAGATGTCATACTCTTTCCTTAACATATCTAATAGAAGTGTTTCCCTGACTTAGGTGGAAACGAAGGGGTATTGGTTGTCTGGCAGCTAGACACAGGAAAACGCAAATTTCTACCACGAATTGGATCACCACTTTTATATTACACTAGATCTTCTGATCCTACATTGTCATCAGTAAGTTATTCTGGAAATCTGATCCTCTGAAGACTTTATTTTGAAAGAAAATATTATCTTTTACTTTATATAATCCGCTCCGATGGTGCTTTGCAGATATCATGCGCAGATAATCAGATTCATCTACTACAAATGCCTGCTATGAACATACTGAAGTCTATTGCGGGTATAAAGGTTTGTGCACCACTAATAATTCTATTTTTCTATCGAGGATATTCTTGCCTTGGAACTTAATGGATTATGTTGTCTGCTTACAGTTTACGACTACTTATGTTAGGTGTACATTTTGATTTGTTTCCATTACTTAATAGTTCCGTCAATGCATACTTTGTAATTTGTTTCTACTTCTCTTGTGCTCTGGTGCTGACTTTTGGAGTGTTAGAGATAGTAGTTTTCCCCATTTAAATCCTTTTGGCTAAACATTTGTGACTCAGTTACTGGTTGCTGTAGACATTGACTTGCAGAGTGTGCTGTCATATTCACAATATTGAATATGAAATGGGAAGCTGGTCTTTGATCCATATTTTGTTTTTCTTTCCATATTGCAGCTTCCATTTACATCTCCTGTGACAAAAGAAGATTTATCTGGGCCGTTTTCTTTCAGTAGTTTGGCTGGAATATTGGCTATAAGGGCAGTGAATTATTCTGTCCAATTGTATAGTTTGTTTGATGATCGTGAAATTGCAGAAGTAAGGCTTGCTGATTCACATCATTTCTATTCGTGTTTATATAGCCGTGAATTTCATAATCATTGTATTTTAGATGATAGTGATAAGACTTTTAACTTCCGCATTGCCTTTTAATAATTCGTCTAATTTCTTTTATGTTGATAAAATATTGAATTCTCTATATTTTGTGGCTACATGGTTACTGATATACATTGTTTTTCAGGTTCAGGTTTGTGAGAGGAATCATCTGCCTGGTGACGATGTGACGGTATGCATGCGTTGTTATATCGGTGAATCAATAGTTACTAGATGGCCAAGTCGTCTCTCATTTGTGTTAAACATTCTCCAGCCATACAAAGATCTACAAAAATCCATATCAATTAGTTTTGTCATTGTCAGATTATAAACTGCTCTTGAGATTTGAAAGATCAATGTTCAAACTTTTTCTAGGTTGTGGTATCATTAATCGCTCTTTCTTTGGATGGGACTTTTATGTGTACCGTTGAGGAGAGGCTTCCTGAGGAGAAATAGGAGGCCTCGTTTGCCTTAAGTTTTGGTCACGTGAGGATCAACATACATCATATAGTCTGACAACCGTCATCTATGAACCCCACAGGTTTTACTCTCAGAATGAGACTTTCTTTGCTCTTTTGGCCTGCCGTGTTCTGTTGTGTACAAGCATATATTTTTAAGATTTATTTTTATACCAATGCATTCCTTTCAAAAATGTGATTCGACACATCCAGATTAGTTTTCTTCTTTATTGAAAAATTTATGGTCAGTTTAGCACTGGTCTGAAACATTATTCATGTTACTTCCAAATAATGTTTGGCGTTTGAGGCTGTTCGAAAATAATGCATTAGTTCTAAAACATATTTGTTTAAGGCTGTTTTTCATTGAATGCTTGTGATGCCGCCTGTGTGACGGTACATATCTTCTATTTTACAGAGATGCTGGTATTTCCGCTGTAACTTTCCACCCCACACTACCTATGGCTGTTAGCTCATCATTTGGTGGCGATTTCAAGGTAATTTTATTGATAGTTATACCTTTTCAAGCATATCTTAGATACCATATAGGATATGGAGTGGGAAAGTCAACCAGTAAATGCCTTTTCAGACTTGGTTTAGCATTCGGAAGCACAATTCAGAAGACAAAGCACCCCAGGGAGTTGGCTGGACATGTCATGCTGTGGGTTCATACAAGTATGTGTCTGTTTACGGTCAGGAGTTTCGTAGTACAATTCCTTTAATATCTTTGGAACTTCAATATTTATGACAACCCCTCACACATTCCTTTTTGTTATATAAACTTTTTTGTTTAGTTTATAATATTTGTGTGCCATATCCTAACCTTTCAGGAAAAAGCCCATGACAGCTGCGTCATTTTCACCTGATGGCTCCGTTCTTGCTGTTGCTGCAGAGACTGTCATTACACTATGGAACCCAATTCAAAATGTACTTGTCGCTGTTATTGGAGAGACTGTTAAGGTAGTATATCCAGAAAATCTAATACAACTCAATTCACAATGGCTTTAGAAATTGCAACACCCAAGTGTAATTTTAATCCATTTCTTTTCTGGTTGATCAGTGTTACATCAAATATTGTTACGTATTCAATTTTCATGAGCACAGATGCTTACAAAGTTCATGACATTTTATATTCATCTCATTATTACAGCCTATCACAACTCTATCATTCACTGGGAAATCTGAGTTTTTAGTTTCTGCATCAAATGGATCGAGGCCCCAGTTGTGCGTTTGGAGTTTGTCAAAGCTTTCACTTGCATGGTCATACAAACTTCATGTAGAAGGTAATCCCTCCTGTTGAAACAAGTTGAGTTGAAATGCTCTTAGAAAGATAAGATAGTTGTGATCAATGTTCATTAATTCAAAGTAAGCTGTTCAGCTAGGGAGGTCATACAAATTTCATGTAGAAGGTAATCCCTCCTGTTGAAACAAGTTGAGTTGAAATGCTCTTAGAAAGATAAGATAGTTGTGACCGATGTTTATGAATTCAAAGTAAGCTGTTCAGCTTGGGAGCAAGAGCACCATTATAAGATACACGGTGTGTAATTAGGTGCATCGTCTACTTATGTTATGCCGGCCTCTCGCAGTTCTGTTCTGTGTAGTTGTTTTTACCTCAAGCCATAATAATATTATTTTGCGATAGTAGATCTCTATATGCCCTTCTTCATCTGATTAAAATTTAAAACATCACGTTCTGAATTGCTGGAGTTAATATATTTATTTGAATATATGCAGCACTAACATGTGCGGATGATGGCTCCTTTGCTATACTTGTCATTCGGAACAAAACTGATAAAACTAAGGATGGAGAAAGTTTGCAGGGAAGAGATGGTGTGATATTAATATTTGATCCAAAAGACCCAATCCCGGTGTCTGCTTGGTCTGTTTTGAAGGTTCTTGCATTCACTCTCCTTGGTTTTTTTATTGATATGTCATTGTCTTGAAGGATGTTGACAGGTCTTGTTTTTAAAGAAAGAAAAGATGTTTTTTTGCCATGCTTGTAACTGATGTTTTTCTCAAATGATGTATATTCTCCCTTATTGGCAATCTCAAGTTGTTACCTAGTGTTCTGATTATACTAATGTGATAGTTTTTATTAAGAGTACATGTTACACCATTTGCAGAAAACATTTTTGCATGCAATTGAGGAATGTAGTGCCATATGTCAATGGTTGGAGCACAGTTTAGTGATGTGAAATAAACTATTTAGCTTAGGACACAGCTGAAAAAGTTATAAGTGTGAACGAGTAAAACATTATTGCATCTATATACATTAGAAAAAGTGTGCTCCTAATTTATTTTTGTAACTATATTTGTTTTTCTGGCATTTTAGGCTTCTGGTGGCAGTATATCCTTCATAAAGAGGAACACGGAAACGGTGGGTGATGGATCCCAAGATGTTACTAACCCAAAGGAATGGCTTGCATATATAAACGGCGACCATGAGTACGTTTTGTTTGACCAAAATGACAGTGCAGCATATACACACAGCTTCAACCGGACATTTACACATGGGATCCAAGAAACAGGTGAGAGAACAAATAGTTGCAATCATATGAATGTTTGGCATCAAGTTTTTATTTAACCGCTCCAAGGTTGTTTCAACTTTCTTGGTTTGCTTCGTCAGTCCTTGTAAATTTTACACGTAATTAAATCTTGTATACCTGATCATTGATATGTGCATTGTTTTTCACCAGCAGGTCAGTCTGGATATGCTTCCATATATGGCGAACTTCTAAAGTCGGCTCCAACAAAAACAAATGAAGTTACCCCTCCATTGGCACTAACCGGGAACTCTTGGGAGACAATATTCAGCGGCTCAACGCACACCCTTCCATCACTCGTTAAGCTATGCCCAATATTTTTGGAGTCCTTACTAGAAAAGAGAAAGGTAACAAAAGAGTGACTCATCCTAATCCACTAAGCAACATCAGAAGCAGAAGTGCAAGGCCAACATTCATTCCTTCAGATGCTCGCCCTTGGTGATAAATGAATGCTATCACTTGTGATATCATAAAGCAGGGGCTTCTAGTGTCTTCAACTCTCAGTACCCATTTTTGTTAGAGTAAGGTATAACAGAAACTGCAGCCCATGTAAGGTAAACCTTGATACTAGATTCAATATATACTAGTGGCTTTCTCTTAAATGATTGATATGCGATAATTTGTTTACAAACGTTCATATTGCTTAACTAGATTCATATGGCTCTTTGTAATGCCTGACAGTTTGAATCGAATTCCCTATAGGGAAAACTTTCAGTACTTTGTATAGTTTACTTGGTAATTGGTCTCGTACTATCGTATATAAACACAGGCTATGGAAAAATCAAGATATGGGTGCGTTGTTTTGTACTACTAACAGATCTTGTCAACCCCAGTTGATGAGCTTGCATCTGCAGACTTGATCAGCAATCCTTCTCGTTCAAGTGTGCCTTGCAAGCCTGACATGACTTTAACCAATGATGCCCATAAAATTGGAGCAACGCAAAATGCGTAAGCGAAGATGGACAGAGCTCTTATGACTCCATCCGGGTAATGAGGATTGGCCATCACTAGAAGAACCCCAAATATACTCAACAGTGGAGTTAGAACAGCAAGCATTGGCAGCAGAAATACCTTAATGGAAATCGAGCATAGTGTGAAGGCGCCAATGAGGTACATTGTCCAACCCATCAATGGATGAACTGTTCGAGGAATGAGAATAAATGGAACAAAGTATGCTGAGAGTATTGTCCATAGAACTATTACTCGAACGCTGGCCTGTCTGAAGAACATGTTTTTTTCCGCTTGGCGGTAGAAAAGCTTGGAGAAGTTGAACCTCTTTACGTATAACACAGCAAGTATTCCTAGATAGAACATCAACAGGATTGACAGAGAAGGCAACTCATCCGCATAACTGCGCAACAGACGATAGAAGCACGGTATAAGCTGCAAGTAAATTGTTTCAAGTAAAAGTACCAAGCATTCGAGATTCGAGTAAATGGGTCTTACCCTAGAGTTTTCAAACGATTTTCATGCCATGAGAGACCTAATGGGAGGACAGGGTATGACCACCAGTACCAAGGTTTAAGGTTAGGAGCGCTTGGGAAAGTTATTACACTGTTCGGTCCGCAAGGTACATTCCACCGGAGCTTTAAATCTGTTAGCCAACAAGAGTTTCCATCAGAAACAACATATGATGAGAAAATGTACAACTTTAGAAGAAAGTGAAACTTACAGAAGTAAGATGCATCCATTTGGTATCCCAACGGAAGTCTGAAGTGTCCGTTAAGCTTAGCCCCATTTCCAGGCGGATGAAACATCGGTTGATCCAGCAAGTCAGGAAAGTAACTGCAGAGGAAGCCTTGATCCAAACCATCTGAATTCTCCCTTTTGATCTTAACCTCATGCAACAGGTTGTGAAACACCTCCATCGATGGCTACATTTACAAGTGAGTTAAATTCATCGTCGAAAACGCTAGTCAGTTAAATGCATTTATCTGCATAATGTGATTTTACCTGTAGGACGAAAACTCCGGTATGGAAGATACAAGGGTTGATAAACACGGCACAGAACTGTCCGCATTGGAACAACTCATCAGTCTTTTGTAAGAATAAGTTATCAGCATCAAGCATTACTACTCTGTCATATTCAACTAAACTCCATGCGTAAAGCTTGTTCAATGTCAACTTGAACCTCGAGTCAGGCTCGACTAGATCATTGTATGGATTGTGTAAATTTTCTACTTTGATCACCCTTGCTCCATCCTCCTCTTCCCTACAATTTTTGAAACATGAGACCATGCAGTTAGTCAACGCTGTATGATGCAAAGTTGACCAAAACATTGCTACAAACTGACAAAACAATATTTCAACTTGTTGTCTAAAATCCAAACACCCAATAAAAACCTTCCGCGTGTCATCTCAACCTCAAACATGTTCTATTGAAATAAACTCCACTTAGTCAACGCCGTATTACTCATCGTCGACTGTTTTCCGACAACCGAAAAAATTTAAGAACTGAAAATCAATGAAAATACTTACAGAGCTCGAACCCATTTCTGAGGGACATCAACGGAAGCAATAACAACAATATCAGCGTCAACGCCGAGTTTGACCAGCGACCGAATCATCACTCGAATCGCGACGTAGAATTCATAGTCCCTCGGCGTCCCCATGTACATCATTGTCGCGTACGCGTTCCTATGCTTCACCAACGCAGCCTCCGAACCATCTAACGACGCCGTTTGAGGAAAAAAACACATCAACGTTATAGCAGTTAAAATCGTTGCAGACTTGATCCATTCCATTTCAAAGATCAAGTCTTTCAGGCTTCAGCTGATTGTCGTTGACTTTTGTTGACCTGTTTGTGTTAATCAGATTGTAGCATTTCCGGCGGCGGAGGATGAAAGATTGAGACTTTTGAAGTGGGGTTGGTCAGTTTTGGGGATTTGGAGATTTTTTGTTGTTGATTTCCTTTGGAATTGGTTTTGAAAGGGATTTATTTATGTAGAGTCTTGGGAGAGGAGATGTTGTCAGATTGAATTTGGACCGTTGGATTTATGCGATCTGATGGTGGAGATTGAAAGATTGGAGGGAAATCCATATTTTCAAGATAAAATTGTAAGCAATAAATGAAATGGAAAATTAGATAAAAAATTTCATTTTAATTTTATTTCAATTGTTCATTTATGTATCTTTTTTAATTCTGAAGCTTTTCATAAACAGACCTGTCGTTGAGGTTTGATTGTTTTGATTTATTACAACTTTTGGATTTGTTTTGAATGAAAGATTCGAATACTAATTCGAATGATTCCATCCAATTTTTCGGACATGGATGGTGGAAACAAAGTAAAAAGTATGAGTATTATCGAAACCAGCAAACAAATTAGAGTACATTTTTATAGGTAGATTACATCGAATTTCGGAATGAATCATCATTTTTATAAAACTTCCAAACTCTAGCGGAATAGATTGCCAAATTATGAACTTGCAATGTTCAAAATAATGTGAAGGAAAATATGTGGAAATTCAATGGAATACACAGTTTTGCATGCTGCACGAGATCTGAATCCAATTGATGAAGTCATTATATTTCATCAAAGTTGTACAAGTCAAAATATAGTTCAAGTGGAATACATATTACATTTTGTTGAAATATATCTTTTTAAGTAATTAATTCACAATAGTGAAATTAAGCTAGATGGAGACAAAGTCAATGACAGAATTTAACATGACTCATTGGAACTATATTCATTTATTTTTCATTTTGGTACTATTTCAGGATATATCAAATTCAATACCAAATTTATTTCTATATTTATCATTTTTGGACCATTATTATTTTCATAAAATAAAATAACATCAATTTATGTATTGGCTTGTGTTTGGCCAATAGAACCAAAGTCAACAAACTGAAAATCATATACTAATTTCAATCACAATCATCGTACAACTTCAAAACGTGATTTAAATAAAGATATATACACAAAGATGCTTGCCTCTTGAATTTACTTAGCGTTATATAATGTCTATTATTCTAACGTTTAAGCGTGATTTGAGCTGAATGGAATCATTGACTTCATAAGTGTGATTAGAGAACATGTCACATTGTCTAATGTTGCTAAAAAGGCTGGCTAGGAATCCCCTGATTTACTCCTATTTATTGTGTTACATTTAGTCTCTCTATTGTGAATTCTAAGTGTATAATGATTTGTAGAGATTAAAAATGACATCATTTTGATGAATTTTGTCATATTCGTTGCTTATACTCCCTCCGTCCCATAATTTATGTCTCATTTGATTCTTTGCACGGTTTTTAAGGAATGAAAGAAAATATAATTAAAAAAGATAGTTGTGATGTAAGGAAAGAGAAAAAAAGTGATTTGATAGATAATAAGTGGTGAAAAAGGAAGAGACAGCATAAATATGTGGTGGAAAACTAAAGAATACATGTTCATTTATGGTAAGATTTAGAAAAGGAAAGATGATTTTGGGACACCCAAAAAATAAATGGAACATTAATAATGGGACGGAGGGAGTAAATTTTATGCATTCGAACAAGTCTATCTACTATCTTCTAGTTTTAGCTTCTAGTCATACATGTATTATTTTCTTTATAAGATGAGAAATATTTCGCATTATGTCTACAATGAGATGAAGACAACCCTGTCCCTGTGTTCATGCAAAAAAAAGTTTACACATTCGCACGAACAACAAATGCAATCTATTTCGATATCAATAACATAGATAATGAAAATTCGCTCGTCAAAACTTTATAAGATTATTTGTAAAACTTGTTTGAATAATGTTCACCCCATCATCGATAATATGCCGACGAAAAGAAGTAACACCAAATTGCGATTCGAACCTGAATGCTCTTGATTGTTGTCAGACCAAAAACGTGATCATTTAACCATCACCCTTGTGCGTTCTAATAAAATTTAAACACTTCGTTTAACCTCATTATTGAAAAAATAGTTCAAGTCTCGTAAGGTTAGAAATGCCAAGTGCTCTCCAAAGTCCAAACCCTTAAACCCAAACTAACCTAAGAATAAAAACAAATAAATAAAATCCAGAAAAAATCAACTTGAGCAGCACTCCAAACCCGCCATGTTTTCCATTTCTCAAAAACCCTAACTCTCAAATCCCCAAATCCAAATTCGCGACGCAACAACAATGAGACAATCCGGCGACGGACCTCCAAACAGAGAGCTTTACGCCCTTCTCCACCTCTCACCAGACGCTTCCGATGAAGAAATCCGAAAAGCCTATCGCCAATGGGCTCAAGTCTATCATCCCGATAAGTACCAATCCCCTCAGGTCAGCTTAATATTCCCTAAATCAGACTTTAGGGTTTCATTTTTAGTAAAGTTTTGATTTTTGTAAAAATGATGCTGGTGCTACACATTGACTGCCAAATCATATTTTAGGTTTCAGTGTTCACTAAATTTTAATTATTGATTGAATCATATTTTTGAATCGGAATTTAGGGTTTATTGTTTAGTAAAGCGTAGTTTTTTTATTGATTTTGATGTATACACATTAACTGTTTGCAGATGAAGGATGTGGCAACACACAATTTTCAGAGGATATGTGAAGCATATGAAATACTAACGGATGAGAATAAGAGGCAAATATATGATATATATGGAATGGAGGGGTTAAGGTCAGGTTTGGAGTTGGGGCCAAAGCTAAGTAAAGCAGATGAGATTAGAGAGGAAATTGAGAGATTGATGCGTTTGAAGAAGGAAGAAAAGGTAGCAGCAAATTTTAGGCCCTCGGGTAGTGTTTTGGCAACTTTGTCTTTGCCGGAGTTTTTGGATGGAGGAAGTCTTGTAAAAGGGTATGGTCATAGACATATTATATTACATGTTTGGCTCTATATTTTGTGGATACTGAAATTTCAACATGATGTAGGTGTCAATGAGAATTTTCAGTTTGATTCTTCTGAATAACTATATATAACTGTATAAATGGGAGGAATTTAAAGGCTGGCTTTTAATTGTAGCTTTTGAAGTTGATTTAAATTTTGTAGCTTTTACTTGGTTGCATATCTCCTGTGTCTCTTCTAACTTTCAATTCCACGAATTATGAAAACACTGGTGATGCGATCATGGATATGATCACTATATGAAATCTTCTATCAAAACACGATGTTTCTCGTTGTTTATACCCATTTAATGCTTACATGAATTTCAGAATGGCGATGTCAAGTGAGCTGCAATCACAGCTATCTAAAAGTAGTGCATTAGCTATTGGAGGAAACATGGTTGTTAATGGAAATGTTGGTGGAGGAGGGGCTACTGCAGTATTCAAGCATCAACTATCACCATTTTCGTCTGTTGAAGTTATTGGTGCAGTTGGATTACAATCACTTCTTGAAGTACGAGCATCCCGGTTGGTGAATTGAGTTCCTCATTGTTTATCTTTCCTCCAAAATTGGCACTGTTATACATTACATCATCATGCTTGTTCTTGCAGCCAATTGACATCTCATTGTACTGCAACAATGGGCCTGGCAATGTCTTTACAAGATGGTTCGATCAATCTTACCAATGTGTGGACACGCCAACTCTCTGAGACATCAAATGGAAATGTATGAGTCTTTAAATTTGTTTGCATTAAGCCACCACTATTTTGCGTGTAACTTTTGGGGAAATTTCAGTGGTCCATGATCGTAATGCTTCAAACTGCCCTTAGTTACAATGCTTGGAGTGATATTCACTTAGAATTTTGCACTAACAGCTGGATATTATTACTTTGTATAGATTGGTATGCGATCATTCATAGATTAGTTGAAAAAGCTTATACGTAAAGTTTTTTGAAGTATTGGCTCAATAAGAAATGTCTTTCACTCCATTGCACTTCTGACTACATAATGGTGGTTGCTAAATTTCATTTTCTGTGTTGCCTTCAGATTCAATTATTGCTTGGCGAAGATCCATCAATAAGTGTGGGATGGCAGAAAAAGGATGCAAAAGTCTCTGTTGCTGGTGAAGTGAAGGTAATTTATTTTGAAACATGACCAAGATAAATCATCTCTCAGTCATCTGAATGTCTAGACCCATTTTTTCTGGAGTCGTTTGAGATTTGATGTGTAACTAAAACTCAACTTAAGGTCTTTTAATTAAATTATTGTGTCCATGTTTTTTAATAATTGGCTATTGGCTATGTGGGTACACATTATGTCTTTGAAACTATCTGACACATTTTGCATTGCCTGCAGTTCGGTATCAGTTCTTTTGGAGCATCTGGCCAGTACACTCGACGCTTTTCCTCTAAGTCACATGGCCGTATTGCAGGAAAAGTTGGAAGGTGGTTGTTTATCTGTAATGATAATGCATCTGACTTTTATTACATCTGATCTGATACCTACATAGTCAACATGCTTCTTACTCAAAATTACAATGTACATCTCATTAAGAAAAATAAGAAAAGATACATGTGATTCACTTTGTAGATCAGTCCCGCTGTCTAATTTGTTGAGATAGTAGTATATTTGGTAACACTGAAGCGAAAGGGCACGCTAGTGTAGGCTTCTGTCACATTATAAGTATATTAAGATGGTTGATTTACCCCTTGTTATCATTAGGTTGTTTATGTTCACTCCAGTGTTGACATGCCTTTTATAACAGTCATGCGCTTGAAATTGAAATTGGAGGTGGGAGGAAGATATCAGAATTTAGCACTGTTCGCATGCTGTATTCTGTAGGCATTCAGGTAAGCTACCGAGCTAATCACATTAAAAGATTAATCGTGTATGGAAGTTCATAAAGTCACCTTCTTATTAGATATAGCTTCCGTATGGCGTTTGCAGAATACATATATTGTTCAAATACCATATCACATCTGTTTTTAATTTTTAGTTTGTCAATCTGTTTTCATTAAGAGATTATCTTGTTGTGCATTTAGGGCATCTTCTGGAAATTTGAACTTCATCGCAGTGGGCAAAAATTAATTGTTCCTGTAAGATTTTCTTACGCTCTTATCTAATGTACTATATGGGTAAAGTAGAGACGGGCAAGATAATTTCATGGATTGATTTGCAGATTTTGCTTTCTTCTACACTGAATCCAATGTTTGCTACTGGAGCATTTGTGATTCCAGCGTCCCTTTACTTTTTGCTTAAGGTCAGCCATTTATCTCTACAACTCTCATGTGCTTTGAGTTTGAAACTGTTTGGCAGTATGCACTTAGATTAGAGCTGCACAATCACCTTGTTTTATGCTATTTCAATAAATTATACCTTGAACCTCAATACTGTACCACCCTAGTTATAACTTATAAGTATTGGAAAGGCTCTATTGCTATTTGCCTAGAAGTTTTTTTACAAATCATTGACAGAGTCAATATTAATATTAATATTTATCAGGTCCATCTTTATAAAATGTCTTTTTTATCTGTTGCTCAGAACTACGTCGCCAAACCATATTTTCTCAGACTTGAGCAAAAGGAGGCTCGCGAAAACACGGAAAGAACTGCATCTCAGGTGTGACATAAATCCTTGTGTTTGAGATGCTGATATGCTCTCAACAATAGTTTTTGAATCTTTACTAATTTGAAAGTTATTCATTGTTGCAAAAGTTTTGTATGAATTTTGCGACTGTATTCATTTTATGATGGCAGGTTAAGGAAGCAAGGGTAGCTGCAGAAAAAGCTCAGCACCTACTAGAAAATGTAGCCAACAGAAAAAAGAAGAAGCAATTAGAGACAGGTGGTCTGGTTATTATTTTAGCGCTATATGGAAATGCAAAAGCTTTAAAGAGAGACGGACCAAGAGAAATTAAAGAAGATGTGGGCTCACAAGTTTTTGATGTTACGTTACCTTTAAATTTCCTAGTAAGCGAATCAGGGGAACTTAAGGTAAGTTTATCACCTTTCAAATAATAATCAATTACTCTACTATTGTTGGATTTGGTTTCTGAGTACAATTATGCATTTGATCTCATATTTTTCACAGCTTCATGAGGGGGTAAAGAAGTCAGGAATTATGGGTTTCTGTGATCCTTGCCCTGGAGAGCTCAAGTTGTTGCATGTAGAGTACACTTATGCCGGTAACAGTTACGAGGTACAATTAAATTCATTTCCCATCTGTTAAGTTTCCTTAACTGTCCATAAACTCACAAATGCTTTTATCAGGTGGATGTGGATGACTACGAGGCGTTGCATCTTCCAAACGAAGATCATAGAATATAACTTGATCTCAGTAACCTCCAGTAAAGCTGTTTAGTACCGTGCAATTTTGCAATGCCGATTGTGTTGTACCATAGAATCCTTTCCTACCTGAACCCACCAATTAGGTTCAATACCGATTTTTTCTTCTTCTTCTTCTTTATTCAGTCTAATTTATCAAAAAATAAGCAAAGCCAACTGTTGGCTTATTGATGGAAGCTTCGAGAAAGAGTGTGAAGTTCTATAGTTTAATTTTGTTGAGTTTGAATATTAGGTATAAAAACTAAGGAAGAATGATCTGATCTACCTTGATTTTTTTGCTCAATAAGCATCGGTTTAAGCTCTTTGAGCTATGAAGGAATATTTTTTTATAAAAAATACATTTGAATTTGGATTAGCTCATTCAGCAGCCCAACATGTGATTCAATCTGGGCCATGGCGGTTCTGTTATCATGTAGCCATCCCATGCATACTTGTTACATACAGCCATGCAGGCTGCAATTTTATTTAATACCAGCATTAAAAACTTCTATAGTTTTTTCTTGATTAAGAAAGGCTAAAAGCCACGATAATACAAGGTGAGGACTTTAAAAGCTAGACAAATCTAGTCTGATCTTTAGACATAACAAATAAAACAAATAAGCCTGAGTCATGAAAATCAATTTGCCTACCCCATAACAAAGTTAGAGTTAACTTAAACTAAGAAGATCAGGTCACGTGTACAGATTTTATCAGTTAAATAAAACTTCCATGCTTATCCTCACAGATGATTGACACGCGTACTAAACATTATCCTCATCCACCTCAAGCACCGCCTTGGACAGCCGCCGCAACCAGGGGCGGATCCAAGGGGGGCTGGCAGGGTCACTTGCTCCTCTAATCTCGAGAAAAACATATATTTAGATGTAGTTTTTGGAAAGATGACAGCTAAATAATGTGTTCTAGTGGTAACAAGTTTGACTTAAACCCTGCTGCTCTTGAGTTTGATCCCTACCAATGTCTGATTTTTTGAAACTCTGCCCCAGTGTTTTAAAACCCGACCCGGCGGGTTGACCCGGACCTAGTGGTCCAATCGGTCGGTTCACATGTTGACCCGTTTATGCATTAAACTCGGTCAAACCCGGTCAAGAACTGGTGACCCAGTGGATGACCCAATTTTTATAAAAAAATTAAAGTTTTAAGAACTTAAATAAAAAAAAAATATTTTGACTTTTTTCATTACAATCTCATATTTAAACTAATAAGTTATGACTTATATGCTTGACAAAAATAAGTAAACACAATATATAGTATTTTTATTAATAAATATATCATATTTCAAATTATTTTAAATTCATAATCTATTTAAATATAATTACATCATAATATACATTGACCCTCGGGTCGACCCGGTTGACCCATTAACCCAGTGACCCACCTACCTCGCCGGGTCACGGGTCGGTTTCGGTTTTAAAAACACTGCTCTGCCCCCCTCTTCTAATCCGCTGGCTCCGCCACTGGCCGCAACAACTTCAGCCGCTACAACCTCAGCCGCTATTAAGCACCCACCACCACAAGACACCAGCTCAGACCTCCAGCACCGAGCCGCCGCATCCACCATCACAGTCACCGCAGACAGCTACCGCATCAACCTTAAGCCACCACAAAACACCCACCATCACCACTACAACCACCAAAAGGCGCCACCAAAAACCTCCACCACTGATTCACTAGCCTCATAGACGAAGCAAAAACTCCAAAATTCAAAACAGACACCACTAACAACTAAAATAGATCTGACCACAAGAAAGTTGAAGAAATAGAATGAAAAGAAATAGGGTTGATTCAGAAGAGAAACCCATTTCATAATTTTCAAAAATTCTCTCTCCAAAAGGAAGAGAGAATTCTCTCTCTAAAAAAGAAGGGAGATGATTCTTTAAAAAAAACTTCTATAATTGATTCTCATCAGGATGGTCTCCTAGTGGGTAGAGTATTTTTATACGTATTTTTAGTCTAAGCTCAAATCTTGATCACATCTTGGAGAAGATGGAAATTATTTGGAAGCTTTTAAGTCTTGAGTATGGTGATGCCTTAATTTATTTTGTCCGAGTTAAGTTACAGTAGATTATATAACAATCTGATAGTAATCTGAATTCAGTAAATATGTTTTTATAAAAAAATTCAATGAATTTGTCCGAGTTAAGTTACAGTAGATTATATAACAAACCGATACTCTCGGTCATCATGTTATTATTTAGGACAAATCAACATTGGAAGAACTAGAATGACAGCGAGAGATTTATTTACGTAGAGTAAAATTATACATATAAATCATCAAATACAATCTTTCGGTGAAGAACATAATTCACTGACCTAAATTTTTTATGGAAATTTTCAGCTACCACAACATTACCCCTATCTAGAGTAACTATGCCCATCTTTGAATTCATGTGACTTAATTAAATAAGTAACTAAACCCCATGCTCAGAGCAAACCTGAAGACATTGAATAGGTTTCATAAATTTTCAACAAACAACATACTCCAGTTCCAATCCACCATTACTCATATGGTGCATGCATGAACACAACGCAATATATAAACAAGCCCAGAGGATCCATATCTTTAGACTCGGGAATACACAAAACCACTTGAAATTTAAACCTTATTCTCTCTCAACATGGCAACTATAGAAACCCTAGCTGCAGCATGTCTTGTCATCACAATCATTTTTGTTTTATTCCGCAAAAAGATCACATCCCCATTAACAAACTGGCCCGTTCTAGGCCACTTTGCACCTCTGATCCTCTCCGGTTTGGAGATCAATGACTATGTAGCATACATGTTAAGCCTATGCGGGTATACTACTTCTCTCCAAGGCCCTTGGTTTACGGGCATTGGGTTTAAACTCACTAGTGATCCTGAAAACATTCACTACATATGCAGCTCCAACGCTTCAAATTACAATAGAGGGAAAGGGTACAAAGACTTGTTTGAGATATGGGGAGATGGGGTTCTTGTTGCTGAATCAGATTGGTGGAAGTTCCAAAGGAAATTGAATCACTCACTAGTTAGACAAAGTGGGTTCATGAGTTTGGTTGAGAATGTTACTAATCAGAAGTTGAGAGATGGGTTGATGCCCATTTTGGATAGGGCCGAGGAGTTGGGACTTGTTGTCGATATGCAAGATTTGTCAAGGAGGTTTACATTGGAACTTACATGTAAGTTCTTGCTTGGAATTGACTTGGAGTCTTTTTCTAGTGATTTACCTGAAGTTCCGTTTTCCAAGGCAATTGAGGAGATGGAGGAGGCAATATTCTACCGGCATCTCAAGCCAAGTTGGTTGTGGAAGTTGCAAAGGTGGCTGGGAGTTGGGGTTGAAGGGATGTCAAATAGAGCGAAGGGTGTGTTGGATGAGTTTGTTTACAGACAAATATCATTCAAGCGTGATAAGATGGCTGTGGAGAGTAGGATTGATGAAGATGGAGATATGGATATGCTTTCGAGATTTATGGCTGTAAGGGAAGAGGCAAGCAAAAGCCAAACTGATGGTACTTTTTCAAGTGCAAATAAGGTGATGTCTGATAGGTTTCTGAGAGACTCAGTTGTGAACATGTTGACAGCTGGGAGGGACACAACTAGTGTGGCTTTTGCATGGTACTTCTGGCTGGTTTCGACCCACCCAAAGGTCGAAGAGAAGCTAAGAGAGGAGATGAAGGAAGCATTTCAGCTTAAAGATGGTGATAAATGGCCTTTTCCAAGCTACCAAGGTATGTCCAAGCTAGTGTATTTACATGGAGCTTTATGTGAGACTTTGAGATTGTATCCTCCGGTACCCTTTAACCGGAGGACGTCGATTGCTGAGGATATGCTTCCTAGTGGGCATAAGATTGGGAAAGAGGAGGAGGTTATAATGTCAGTGTATACACTGGGAAGGATGGAGAAGGTTTGGGGAGGAGATTGTTTGGAGTTCAAGCCAGAAAGGTGGATTTCGGAGAAAGCTAGTGTGGTGCATGTGGGTTCGAGTAAGTTTAACGCATTCAGCAGTGGAGCGAACCAGTGCTTAGGAAAGGAACTAGCTATGCTTGAGATGAAGATGGTGGCTGCTGCTATTGTGTGGAGTTACCATTTTAAGGTGGTGGAAGGGCATAAGGTTAATGCTGATAAGTCTATAATGTACTACATGAAACATGGTCTTAAGGTTCATGTCACTAAGAAGTGAGGTATATCATGTCACTAAGAAGTGATTTTATTTATATGTTGATGGTGTGTTAAGATTTAAGGTGAATGTAATGGCACTATATTGAATATGATTGCATATATACCCTATATACATTTATTTAAATAAAATCATGCTATAGTTTTCAATTCTTGTTTCATATCAAAGATTGTGGAGAAATAAAATCAAGCCAGAGAATTTTTCTAAAGCCTTTGTCAAGAGCTAGCAGCTTTGCCCTTTTAGTTCTGAACTTTTCATCTCTGAAGCAGGAGATTCCATTGGCACCTTGGCGGCTTGGCATCAACCAGATGCTGGTGCTTCCTTCTTAACACCTGTTTGGGTTCCTCTGTGCTTCTCTTTTTTCTTGTGCTCATTCACATTTGGATGCTTCTTTTCAACATCTTTACCAACTTGATGCACACCCATTTGTCCCCTGAATCTTGTATTTAGTCCAGTTTCATATTTATTCAGGTGCTACCCAAATGTTTGTGATAACTGAGAGTAACAACAACCTTAATTAAGTAGAAGCAAGATGTCATAACTGAAAGCCTCTTCGTATAAATGCATTCATTAATGATGAAACTACTTGACAAGGGACATCAAAATGATATAATTAGCAGTGAATGTATCACTGGAGATTTTACTAGTCTTACCTTTTTCCCTGACGTTTGTTGCATACTTTTACATCAATTTTACAAATCAAGTCAGTATTGAAAATTTGTTTTATATTTTTATTATACTACCAATTTCTTAGTTATAATTTGGAGGGGAAAGCAAGATACAAAATCTCTCAGTAGGTATTTACAAATTACACACATTATGCAAGCTGTGCGCAAAACCTAAAATGCCATGGCCTACCCTTTATAAAATATATTTCTCTGTTGGATATACGGTGGGGCAACAGCCTATGGCGAAAGAGGACGGAGAAGACATGCTCCGCATCGTTCCAGTATAAACATATAACTGTCCCTGTAGAGGTTAGTCAGTGTGAGTTGTGGAGGTATTTGCATATCAAGTTTCAGTGTCATGCCACTTGGAGCCTTCAGACAGAGAAACAGAGTCGATCATGAAAGGAGGTTTCCCTGGGGAAGGTAACTCCATACTATTCTGCAAGAGCATTTCAATTACTTTTCCCATGGTGGGCCGCAGATCTGGCACTTCTTGAGTGCATAAAAGACCTATATGAATTATTGTTGTGATCTCTTCCTGAATTCAGTTTCTAAACTATTGTCGATGATTTCAGATAATGTCTTTGTTTGGAACTGCTTCCAGGTCTGAGACGAGATAAATTCCATTGGAAGTTTAAGTTACCGATGTGAAGCATCTAAATATAACTAGAATGGTGGTAAATAAAACTTACATAAGTGACCAATGAGTCAAGGCTATCTCCAGCCTGAAATTTGTTGTTTTGTACGCCACTGACTATCTCCAGTACAAGAACTCCAAAACTATACACGTCTACTTTCTCTGTTAATCTTCCTTGAGCCAGATATTCTGGGGCCATGTATCCTCTAATAACAGAGAAAATGACCGTAATAATAAGCATTAAGAGACGATAAAACTGGAAAAGATAAAATCAAAGATTAAAAAGAATATAAAGATCGTACAATGTTCCTGCAATGGCTGTGGTCATAAGTGATTTGTCACAAGAGGAAAACCTTGCCAAGCCAAAATCTGCGATCTTTGGTCTGTATCTCATGTCCAGTAAAATGTTGCTTGCTTTAATGTCCCTATGAATTATTCTCACTTGGCATTCTGTATGAAGGTATTCCAAGCCTCTGGCTGTTCCAGTAATAATCCCGAGTCTTTTCTTCCAGTCCAGCTCTTTTTTCTTCTCTGGATCTATCTTCCATGACACTAATATCAGTATACTGGGAGTTTGAAGCAGACTGCTGTGTAAACAGCTAGAATAAATGCTATGTTCCTACTTGAGTTGCTTACCAAACAAAATACAATCAAGGCTTTTGTTTGCCAGGTACTCATAGACAATATAGCTCTCTGTGTCTGTGAAACAACATCCTAGAAAACGAACCAAGTTCTTGTGTTGAGCTCTACTGATAATATCCATTTCAGTGTAGATATCCTCAGATCGAGATTTTCCATTCATAAACAAATGCTTAATTGCAAACTCACGGCCATCTTTCAATGTTCCCTGTTTGCAGTAGAATAAGGTAATCAAACAAAGATCTAAATTCTTTAACTAAAGAGGCTGTAAACAAACAACAAAAACCTGTAGAGCAAGTTATGCACCTTAAAAACTTCACCATATCCACCCTTCCCAATTAGATTGGATTGGCTAAAGTTTTCAGTTGCGAGTTGCAGCGTTGAATATTTGAACTGTAAAAACTTCAAGGTTCTCTGCTGCACTGATGGATCGATGTCCAACTCTTTAAATGGAGGAAAAACAAGACAAAATAGGCAAGTGAGTTCCATGCCTTTAACGAGAAAGTATTCTTCCAGATACTATTAAAATTTAAAAGGACCAAATCAGCTGGTAGTGTAATATAAATACCTATTGCTGCTTTTTTCGGTTGAATCTGCAGTTGGCGGTAAGCGCTGTTTCCCAAACAGAAACCTATACCAACAACTATCAAGCAAACTGCAACAGCTCCAAGAACGTATGTAGCGTAAGCTAAGATTGCATCTACAACAAAATTTAACAAAAGGTCAACTTGATGCGAATACTTCTGGTAGAAAATATATACAAAAACTGATACAAATAAGTGTGTGAAAGCAAACCTCTGGTAGCTTGATTTTGAACTTCATTAGCAAATTTATAATCAGAGTAGTGTACAAAGCAGCCAGTGTTAGCAACACGTCCCTCAGTAGATGGTAAACATTTCACCGCAGAATCATGTGCATCTCCTAGACAGGAAAGACAGCTATTCCGGTTCAGATTCCTCCAACACCTTGCCATTCCATACACTTCTGGTGTCCTGGTAGCCTCCTGGAAAGCCGCATATCCATTGTTATCCGGCGCATTATTCTTCAATCCAACTAACATCTCCTCCACAGCCCCTATATGTTCCTCGTTCTGCGTCACCGTGTCCCCACACCTCTTACAAAATTCACAAACAAATCAGAAAATAATATATATTATTTATACAATTGTCACAATAGAATTACTGCAATAAATAATATATGAGCTAGCGAAATTCAACACGGCCAAAAGTAATACCAGGAAATTAAAATATATGAGCTAGCGAAATTTATCACGGCCAAAATTATTACCAGGAAGTTGTCGAGGATTTTGGGATCTTTGTAAAAGTCATAATTATCGACTCTCATATAGCAACCATCGAGATAAACACGGCCGCCAGGGGAAGGGAAGCAGCCAGGCAAAAGCGTACGGATTTGAGAGAAGCACAAGGAGCAATCGACGCTAGACAAATCATCTAAACACTGAGCGAAGACAAAGACGTTTTGATTGTTGTTACCGCCACGGCGATAAGATGATTTGTTACGGTAGATTTCGGATTCCATTAACGAGGTGATGTTGTGAAATGTTTGAATGTAGTTTTCGAGATTTGATACGTGACCGGTGAGGCAAGCGCGACCGAC
Organism: Sedum album; assembly: GCA_006409495.1. Taxonomy (NCBI): domain Eukaryota; kingdom Viridiplantae; phylum Streptophyta; class Magnoliopsida; order Saxifragales; family Crassulaceae; genus Sedum; species Sedum album. The sequence goes on along the minus strand of QZGG01001064.1, from coordinate 32,339 downwards.
GATTTCTTCTCGTGGATTTGAATTGACGGTTAGGGAATGGGAAAGAAGGGAGAGAATGAGGAGGAGGAGCGTGGACGACATGAGATTGGTGGAGAGGTTTCATTAATTGATGCGGTTGATTCCTCCGGTGAAAGGAGGATCGATGTTGGTGATCGGATTTGGTGGGGAGCAATGCAGCAACGGCAACGTTGCGTAGTTTCGTTGAGCGGGGAAGGAGTGGGTTTTTTGTTGGGCCTTTGTTGGGTAATACGTGCGGAAAATCTACTCTATTTGACCGAGCTTTCACCAGGACAGTTGAAAATATTGATTGGAACATTTACTAGAAGTTCATTAGAATACAAATCTCAAGCTAATAAAGCAATTTTCGGGTACAATTCGAGAAAATAGTCTAGATTGTGAAGCTACATTAATAGATGTCGATACAATTCCAATCAAGTATTTAGATTTCTCCCTAAAAAGATGCCAAGCAGCCACATTTGCAAGCATGCTATTCTTCCAGGTATGTGAGGCTTCTTTGATCACCAAGTTATCTGCGATAACTTTTTCCAGGGGAGCGTGAGCGAGAAGAGTCTTTAAATCTGTCATGACTGCGACTCCTGCTTCTGCTTCGGCTCCTAGACTTTTTTGAGTCATAGTCCCTTTCTTGGCTCCTGCCATATCCATCCCTGTCTCTGCAAATAATTCTCTACCAGTTAATGACTATTGTGGATTTAAATTATTTTAATCTGAGATGGTTCCTAAGAGAGTGAGGTTGGTGAAATAATTCATTAAACCAAATACCTGCTTCGTGAATCACTACTAAAGCGTGTGCCTCCACTTCCCCCATACCTTCCATCATATCTTGAATCGCCACGGCTTCCTCCATAACCTGAATCACCACGGCCTCCTCCAAAACCTGAATCGCCACGCCCTCCCCCATAACCTGAATTCCCAGGACCCCTTCCATAACCTGAGTCACCACGTCCCCCATAACCTCCAAATCCCACACTACCACGCCCACCACCATATCCTGAATCACGACCGCCAGGACCCCAAGCCCTAGACCTTCCCATCATGCCACCACCACGCAATGCCATTTCACGAAGCTCTGGCGGTACTCTTTGGTTAGCACCTTCCAAAACTTTGATCAGGTCATTGGCATGCTTCGCATCCTGGTCACAGAAAAACGTGTGAGCAATACCCAATGCCCCAGCTCGGCCTGTCCTTCCAATCCGGTGCACATAGTCCTCAACTCCTGTTGGAAAGTCAAAGTTGACGACTACCCTGTAAGCATAAAAATATCATGAAAGCCTTTCAGTAACAAAAATGAATGAACATATATTATTAAAAACACTGAAAATCCGAATGAAAAGTGATGACTATTCCCCAAAGAAAATACAATTTGCTTTTACTTATGATGACTTCGCTTCTCAAAGTCCGAATGGATAGTGACTATTCTAGCTTCGAAAGCAAACATTATTACACAGACATAAAAAATGCAAAAATGTGTACCCTGGAGCCTATATTATAGGCCTGGGACTTTTCGGGTACGACCTAAAAAATATTATACCCGAACCCGACCCGCGTAGTATTATTTCGGGTTCGGGTACAGTAATTTTAATGCCCAACCCGATGTGAACCCGACCCATAATTTTAGTTCGGGTTCGGGTTTGTATCGGGTTCATATGCATGACTTTAATATCGATAATTTAAGTTAATGAAGAATTTCAAATTGTCAATACAGTTATGGAAATTTTAACCACCAAAAGCATTCAAAATCAAAGAAAAGGAACAGAGTATGCAACATGTGGATGATAATCATGACATAGCTTCATAAGGTTTAGCGCAAGTCCCGTACAACTTCATTTTTGCTTTTCCAAAAGATCAAAGTTTCACATCTTTTCCTTCAATTTGTCAACAAATATAATACCTGCAATATAAATTATATATACGAGAACTGCAGTCATTGTTAATATACTAAAATGCAACTAAAACAAATATTCCAATCGCAAATCATTAAATTTATTTGATTTATTATTAGTTTCAAAGTGAAGATTTAAAACCTGGGTGTAGTTTCTTATTTCTTCCCATGATATCTTGATGACTTTGATACAATTCTTGATTCCCTTTTGCCATCAGTATTCATTTGTAGTTTATTCTCTTCCATTTGTTCTGCATAAAAACATCAAATTAAGTGCTTACTTTTAAATCAAGCATGAATCTAATCAATTAGTCACCCGAATTGTAATAAAATACCTTTTTCAATATCCTCAAACCATGTCATCTCCTCAATTGTTGGAATGCAACCCAGTCCTATTTGTGAATCTGATTTCAACCAACTTTGTAAACATATCAAGGCTTCAACAGTTTTTGGAGACAATGAACTTCTATGTGGGTCAATCACTCTTTTTCCTGTACTAAAAGAACTTTCACTAGCCACAGTAGAAACTTGTATGGCTAAAACATCCTTAGCTAGAGTTTGCAAGTTAGGATATTTCGATCCGTTACACTTCCACCATTCTAATATATCCCACTGCTCATCATTCTTGGGATTTTCAATAGGATCAAGTAAGTATCTATCTACTTCTCCTCCAACCACAACTGCTTCATTTTCAAGTTGTTTGTGCCATGCTTCCAACATCGCTGCCTTCTTTCCCACTACGCTTACACTCGTGAAATCATAAGACAAACTAATTCCATCCTCTACTCCTCTTTTTCTCTTAGATGCATTTGAAAGGCCGTAAGCGGAATCTGCAGCATATATGTCACAAAGTTCTAACAATAATGATTTCAACTTATCACATTTTCTTCTCGAATCTTCAAAACCCATGCAAAGCAAAGTCAAACAAACATGCTGCACATATTTTAACTTACGCCTCGGATCCAATATAAGAGCGATCAAGAGCAACTCATGGACATCATCTATGGACTCGAAGTATTTGTTGAACTTCATCCTCATTTTGCTTGCCATACTATATAAGACTTTATCAGTTTCACTTGAATCTTCAGAAAGTGGTTTGTTCCAGATCTCATCAACTTCGGCCTTGATTGTAGCTACATTAATGAAAGCTTTATGGGCTGTAGGGGTTAGCTGTCCACTCACATCTAATGTTGATTCTAAAAAAACTTTCAAATACTTTACAAAAATGCTTGCCTTCTCCCAATCAGATGCATCAGGTGGTCCTACTCTTTTCTTTTGACGGTGCATTAGATGTGGTCTACTTTCTACTTCTTCATCACCATCCCCCTCATCTTCTTCATCAAAGTAACCTCTGTATCTCCCATCTTCCTCCTCGGCTAGTCTATTGAAAGCATTCTTTAATTTAAGAGCGGTATCCAACATAAGATAGGTTGAGTTCCACCTTGTAGGCACATCCAGCACACAAATCTTTTTACAAGATATATGTTCTGCATCAACACAAGCTTTAAAGGCCTCTAATCTTTGAGGGCTGCTTCTCACATATCTGATAGCATTTCTAATGCTAGCAATAGACGTATCCATCATGTGCAAACCAGATTTCACAATCAAGTTCACTATGTGAGCCAAACATCTAACATGCATAAACTTTCCTTCAAACAGTAAGAGCTTCGACCTTCCTTTTAACTTTTCAATAAGATGTTGAATTGCTACCTTATTAGCTGATGCATTGTCCACTGATATTGTCAACACCTTGTCCAATTTCCACTCTAGCAAACAATTCTCCAAAATTCTGCATATGCTAAGACCACTGTGATTTGGAATCACACAAAAATTCAATACAATCTTATGCATATTCCAACTTTTGTCTATGAAATTTGCAGTTATCACCATATAGTTGATATTTTGACAAGATGTCCATGTGTCAGTTGTTAAGCAAACCGAATGAGACCCCAATCTATCCCTCAACTCCAACTTTTTTGCATCATACATGCGCAAAAAACTCTTAACTATAGTTTTCCTACAAGGCGGAATCCATTTAGGCACTGCAACTTTACAAAAATGAATAAATCCGGGCCTCTCAATAAAATTAAAAGGTAGCTCATCTAAAATAATCATCACACAAGCAGCATCAAGACATTCCTCTTGTGACCAAATCTGGGTTACTATATTTTTGGATGGATCCAAGACATCATATGATATTGTCTGCTGTAACTCAATATCATCTCTACCGGGATATCGTTTGCAAAAAAGTTCAATATGCTTCGAAAGAGAACTGATACCGCACACTCTAGAATCACATTTAAGATTGACTGAACAATACTTACATTGGGCTCTTTTTTCAGTTCCAACTTGTTTCTCCACTCCATCTATAATTTTCATCAACGGTTTATCATACTTGTCGAAGTGTTTCCAAACTTTAGATCTCTCAGTAGTCATTGTTCTCGCTTTCTTTTTCAAAGAAACTTTTGCAGTGGCAGAATTACCGATATTTGAAGGTGGAGACTTTTGAAAGTTGAAATCATCTTCTTCGGTTGTCTTTTGTTTCTCCCTTTCTGTTAACTGACTTTCCGAAAAATCAACAGAATCATCCATATGAGAAGTCTTTGTCGATCCTTGATGGAGGATTCAATAGAAAGCTAATTGAAACTTCAAAATATGTTGAAGTTCAATTTATGCGAAGAATTGGAAATAGTGAAAGTAGAAGTTGAAAAGTCATTCCAGTTTAAAAGTATTAGGGTTTACTTACTTCAATTTGTTTATTTTAATATTTTAAATCCATATTTATATGCACGTGTATTATGTGGTGCGGGTATGCGGGTTTTGTTACAATTTTAATTGTCAACCCGTACCCGAATCGTATTTTAAAATTTGGGTTCGGGTATATAATATTTTTTTTTATATATATATAACCCGCCCCGAACCCATATAAAAAAACGGGTTTGCGGGTTGGGTTCGGGTTTTCGGGTTCAAAGTCCCAGGCCTACTATATTACTGATCGGCTTTCATACAAATTACAGAATGGGAAAAGTATACAAAGATCAGGACCTATTTTCACCTGATAAAAAACCTAGAGACTAAATAACAGGAAAAACATATACCAGACTACCAACCTTATATCTTTGACATCCAAACCTCGGGCAGCAACATCGGTAGCCACAAGAATAGGGGATTTTCCTGATCGAAATTGGTTCAAAACATAGTCCCTCTCCTGCTGTGATTTGTCTCCATGGATAGCAGCAGCGCCGAATTGGCGACCAATATTACGGGCAAGCATGTCACACATCTTTTTAGTTGAACAGAAAATAATGATTTTGGATCCGGGTTCATGAGAACGCAATATCTGTTCTAAGCGCCTCTGTTTCTCTACTGGAGGCACTACTTCAACAAACTATACATCAAGGATGATTAGTAACATACAAAATCACAAATCTTCCAAAATCATGACTGACATAACAGATGACAAGAACAAACCTGAGTAATAGATTTATTAGCGACAAGTTCATCTATATTGCCAATATTGACCTGGACCGGATTAACAAGGAGATCTGCAGCAATCTTCCTAACTTCCTTTGGCCACGTTGCTGTGTACATTAGTGTCTGGCGTCTGACAGGTATTTCCTTGACAATCTTTCGAATTTGCGGTTCAAAACCCATATCTAGCATGCGATCTGCTTCATCAAGAACCAAGTACGAAACTTGACTGAGGCTAACCCTCTTCATCTCCAAAATATCATTTAGACGACCCGGAGTCGCAACCACAATATCTGCCCCACGATCAAGGTCTCTTAATTGAGGACCCTTTGGTGCTCCACCATACAGACACTTCAACCAGAAAAATAGCAGTGAGCAAAGAAACAAATCAATGACATTGAAAAGTAAGGGAAACTATGATAGCCATACTGTGCAAGATATCCTAGATGTTTTCCCGAATTTCTCGGCTTCATCTTGAATTTGGGTGGCAAGTTCCCGTGTAGGGGACAGAACCAGTACTGTTGGTCCCATCCGAGAATCCTTACGGCAATGTTTGATATGAATAAAACCTGGAATTAAATACCCAAGTGTTTTGCCAGAACCAGTCTTTGCAACAGCGACAATATCACGACTCTGAAGAGCAATTGGCCATGACTGTGCCTGTATTGGTGTGGGCGAAGCAAACCCAGCACTCTTTAACTGCACGGTAGAAACCATTCACTAGTAAGCATGTGAAGCAACTCTAGTATTCCAAAAAGTTCCTAATCTACGAATTAAGTTAACAGAAGAAGCACCATCCCCTCGAGTGAACAGCCATAATTTGCTGGCACAAGCCTATGTAAGAGGAGGCGTCTTCTTTATTCAAACTAACAGGCAAACTGAATAATCACCAAAATGCAGTCCTATCACGAACAACGATGACTCGGACAGCCCTTCTGATTTTTGTCCGCCATATAAGGAATCTCTAATTACATGCATGCCAAACATATAGAGTGAAGCGCAGTGTACGACATTGGCTCCTCTTTGGAGCAAATATCGCACCTGCGAAAAAAATCAGATAAAAGGTGAATGAGCCACATATTTTGGAACTCAACCCTATGAATCATCTGAAAAAACCGCTTTTATAAGTTTTTGATCTGTTGACTGGACGACCACATTAGTACACTGGATTAATAACTAAATAACACCAAACCCCAATTATGACTTTCCAAATACTTGAGCACAACAAAAAGAGATGTTAGTGAAATAATGACTCAAAAACTATCGAATGTAAAGAACAGAAGACTACTTATGATTTTAAATATGAGAATTGGAATATAATTTTTAAGGATCATAAGAGTGTGTTTAATTGCTCAGGGGAAATGAGAACAAAGTCAAGGGAAAGAATACAAAATTGCCTCATAATTTTCCATGAGAAAGAAATTTTCATTATTATTTTCATAATTTTTCCTACATCAAAATGAAGGGAAAGTACCTCTCGAAGAATCTCAAATGGGAGGCCAGTTGACTCGAAAGAAATAAATGGATGTGGAACATTGTGCCCCTGAAGAAAGAAACTACATTTAGCTAATTCAAGGGGGAGAATTAACTTCTAGAAAACTACAAGATCAACAACTCACCGATACAGTTATTTCATGGTGTTGGCGATAATTTTCAGCAGCTTGGCCATCTACTACAGCTCCAGGTCCTTGTACACTAAAGGATGCATCAGCAATTGCGTGATTAGTGGGAAGATTACCATTTGCAACATTCTGTATCACAGGACCGTTTGCAACATTCTGTATCACAGGACCGTTTGCAACATTCTGTATCACAGGACCATTTGCAACATTCTGTACGAGAGGACAAAAGGATTCTTTGAGGCAAGTGTTATCGAAAAGGATCAGCAAGAGCATCACAAAAATCGTAAAATCAAACAGTGTAAGTTCAATAAGTCTAATATTATTTGCTGAACAAGAACATTTGCTCATTTGATACAAATCCCAAATTTAAAAAACTAATTAGAACAAACCTTAGCGTCCCAAGATTTGGCACCATTGACAGACATCCCATATCTAATTTCAGCCTCATTGTAGGCATAGCCATGATGAGACCCGTGAGAAGGCTGGTGACCTCGAGCCAAGGAGCCAGAGGCCCCAGAACTACCATTCAGCGATTTTAAAGACTCTGGGAGTGAAGTTGGCCTCTCATAGACTGTAACATTAGTTTCAGGATTCCAGAAATAAAGATGTCCAGTATTCCCATCTATCAGACCCTTCCAAGGTTTGGGTAAAGTGGGATCTTCAGGTGCATATCGAGGACCAGAGGATGCAGGTGTAGCAGCCATTGCAGAAGTACTGACACTATCCTAATAAACAAGATTTCAAAAAAAAACAAGATTATTATAAAAGCTCATCATGCTGCTGCTACTGCACCAAAAGATGACACTCAAACTACCTTTTTCGGATCCTGTGGAGGGTTGCCAATTGACTCAAATGAGATAGAAGGGTGAGAGGTTCTATTAGCCTGGTGACCAGGATAAGAGTACAAGTTAGAAAACTTACTATATCAAAAGAGAGTCAAAGACTTCGCAAAATTAAGGAACAATCAGAAATAATAGACAGACAACAAGGTCATTACATGATTGAAGTGAGATGACCCTGCATGGATACCGCCTGCTGAAGCTACAGGTCCAAGACCCTTCATGGATTCAGTCACGAAATCATGACTTGCAGGCATATTTCCACTTCCCAAGCTCTGCAAAAACAGAAAAAACATAATAACTGAAAATACAAGTTGATTACAAGATAGGTCATTTTTCACAACTAACTTCACGTCTACATATCTGCAGCCACATATAGATTGGTATCCATAGCATCCATAATATGAGCAAACCTGGTTACTCTGTGATCCACCACCACTGCCTGATCTTCCATAACTGACATTGTTATATGCAGAGTCAGGGCGAGGACCCTGAGAAGATTCTTGACCTTGAACCACAGAATTGTTCGAATGCAAACCACCATTCGATCTCGCTCCATGGTCTGACTGCAAAGTTGGCCTCTCATACTGTGTCGCATTAGTTTCAGGATTCCAAAAGTAAAGATATCCAGTATTCCCATCAATCAAACCTTTCCAAGGTTTCGGGAGCGTAGGGTCTTCAGGTGCAAATCGCGGAGCTGCAGAATCACTTGTGCCAGCCATACTAACACCACTCCTAATGCAAAATCCTATTAACACCATACCAAAATTAACAAAAGCAACCTAAAATCAATTCTGCAAAAATAGCTATTATTTAACAAAAATAAACCCTAATCTAACTGAAAACTCCGGCCGGTTAGCATCCATAAATTTAACCGAAATTCTACTAAACCGATCGATACAAAACTGACCTAATTGAACGAACACGATGGCAGTCGACGGCGCGGCGCAGAACGAGAAGCGCTCCGAATCGGCCGATAGAATATTAGCCCTTGGAATTCCGGGTTCAGCGATTTATTAATAAACGACAATGTTTAGGCCAGAGCCAGACAGCCGGTGTAAGTTTGCTTATCTTATCTTAGCCCTTGATTTTTTTATTATTCCGATTTAGACCCCTAAGTTTTTAATTCATGTTAGAGTGCCCGTTTTACTTTTTCAATTTTATATTTAGTCCTTGAACCTTTCTACTGTGTAAAAATGCGAAGCTTAGAAATCTGTTGATCTGGTTCTGGGCATAAACAAGGTTACATAAACTCTCAGTTTTGAACTGATAACATAATGACACTCTTGGGTGTGGAATTTAACAAGCCTAACCATATACAACAGTAGTAACTCAGCATATTAGATATAATACACACGATTTCCGGACTCTCTAGACTCTAAGTTCCGAGGAAAGGGCATTGCTTGCGAGCATGTTCAGGGACCAATTTGACGAGCATGTCTGAGGAAACTCCTTTCAACTCTGCATAATTTGATCCAGTTAGTTTTTTAAATTTATTCGGAAATTTTAAGTGAAAAGTGATGGAAATGTGATGCACCTTGAGGTTTGAAATTGAATAAAGGTGGCAGTGGACGACCATTTGGAAGACATGTTTTTGGGTCACGCAGTTCGTCGAAGAAAGAATGCGCACAGGCTTCTAGCTGCAATACCAATCTCCATCATTGCTCAAACATGTAGCATATTTGGAATATTTAGTTACAAGGAAACACTTACAGCAGTGGATCGCAGGTTTGGCGAGTATTGGAGCATTCTTGATACAAGATCAATCGCTTCGTGAGGTGTGCGTTTGTGGAATATCTGTTTCACAAAACGTAAGTATTTCTAATGGCTAAGAGTCTGACCATGATTTGTGAGATTGGGTAAAACTGAAGAAATTTAACCTTGTGCCACGGATGAGCCTTGATTTGTGGGAACTTAAACTCGGTATAATTGGGGTTCATACATTTGATATCCTCGCGTGTTGGAGTTCCAAGTACCTAATGGCACATACACACAAATCCTAATGAATCGAGCATCACTTGGTATACAAATTGTTACGGAGGTTTATAAATATCTACCTTGATTATCTCAACAAGCTGATCAACTCCATTCTCACCTGGAAAAATTGGCTACCAAAAAGAGGCACCAAATAATTATTTTAACAAATGCTGAAATCAAAATTTTGCAAAATGTCAACGAATACAATCAATAGAATTTTCTTAAAATGTTGAAACCTGTCCAAGAAGTAGTTCTGCGAGGACACAACCAGCAGACCAAACGTCAATTGCAGTTGTATAGTCGGATGATCCAAAGATTAGTTCAGGTGCACGATAGTAACGCGAGCATATGTAAGATATGTTGGGTTCACCCTTGACCTATTAATTTGCGCGGACATGTAGAATGTAAATGCATTTTCAATATGAGAAAAAGAAGAAGAAGAGCCACAATTTGTAAGACACATTTCATACTTCATACAAATAGAATTTAGAAACAAGCTAAGCAAATCAGATTAAATTTCCAAATTTCCGACTGAAAATTTATCATAAAAGAGAAAAGGTGCAAGACCCGTTAGTGGAGCAATCTACTGAAGGGATCATACCAGGACTTTTGCACTACCGAAATCACAAAGCTTTAGCTGATGAGTATGTGGATTCACCTGCGAAGATTGGTGTGACAAAACTGAGTTCTCGTTAATATAATTTATATATGTTTTTAAATATATTCACACAGGAATGTACCAGAAGATTTTGTGGCTTGATATCTCTATGACAGACTCCCATGACACCATGAATGTATGCCAGCGATCGACAAATCTGCGAAACAAAACATTAAGCAAAAAATCAATACACTGAAGGAAATGATAGTGATTATACAAGTGAATGTATTGAAAGAAAGGATTGAAGAGCCTCGACCTGGTAGGTGTAAAGCTTGACATACAAATGAGGCATCGGCTGATTGGCCCTACTGTAATGCTTTGATACTCGATACACCGTTTCAGGAACATACTCAAGCACTAAATTAAGGTACAGCTCATCTGATTCAGTAGTTGAAAAAAAGCAGTGTTTGAGTGCCACAATATTAGTATGATCAAGAAGCCGCATAGTTTGTAGTTCACGGTTCTTATATCTCTTGTCCTGCAACACTTTCTTGATCGCTACTGATTCTCCTGTTTCAAGACATTTTGCCTGCCATTGGAACAAGAGTAAGTGTAAGAACCCTCAATCACGATTCACTTGGCAAATAAACAATAGTAATTGAAAACCAGTTTAACCTGAAAAACAATTCCGAACGAGCCTTGTCCTACAACACGTTCCGCCATGTAGCTTATAGTCTGGTAAGAACAACTAAATAAGTAATTTTCAATCAACTTGAAACTTCAAAATAGTAAACAAAGAACTTATGTACTTGTTTTGGTCCACCATCCGCGCCACCACGTATGGTTGTTACAATGATGCGCCCATTCTCAGTTCCATTTCCATCAACCATAATTTCTTCCATTTCCTATACTCAAAATCATAACACATCAATAATCAATTCAGTTGCGCAAAATCACACAAAAACACATCGCCAACACGAAAATGGACATCCTTTTCGACCTTGTCTTCTTCATTCTTCAATTCTTCAACCCCATGAGGTAACTTACCAACCGGCATTGTTTCACTGTTATGTTTCCCAACACTTAGATACCCATCTGATGCCATCTCCTCACAGCTTCTCAGATAACTTCAATTAATCAGACAACATAATAATCAAATAAAACAACAATCTCAAAAACCTAAAACACAAACATTGACTACACCAAGTACCAAATTCAAACAAAACACTACTCAACTACATACAAAAACAAGAATCAATATTACCTCAAAAATCAAAAGGGTCTAAACTGTTGAGCTTCAATTCCAAAATTGGAAGAAGAAGAAGAGTCTCTGCAACAAGTCGCTTTCTGTCCACATGTTTGAAAGCTGTAACTTGACCAGCTCAATCCCACGTCTGTGATACGCACTATCTTTTGTCGCTTTCAATGCCGGACGGACTTGATCAGGTCTAATTCGATTCCCTTACGCAATGATGACATCACCATGAAGATTATGTCGAATGGGAACCGTTGGATCATGTTTTTTATATTCTGTGTCTGGCACGGATATCAAGGAATGAGATGTCTAATCCACCTGAAAACGTGACAACGAGTCAATAACCGTTGGGCGTTGTGCAACCAAACTTGAAACGTCCACGTTCGTTATTGGGCCGTTGAGGCTCGGCCCGTTCGTTCCCCAATTTAAAATCCGAACTTCTGGTGTAAAATCGTAAATTCGAAAAGATCCAACGCAAGAATATTAAATTTGAATTTAATAATACGTCCAAGTAGCAGGAGGGCGTTTGGTCTAGTGGTATGATTCTCGCTTTGGGTGCGAGAGGTCCCGAGTTCGATTCTCGGAACGCCCCTTTTTTACAGTTTTACCCCTTGATTTTCAGAACGGTGGCGATTTGCACTACTTTTAGAAGGGCAATTTCGTCATATAAAAACTCCCATCGCAGCGATTACTCTCTAAAAACCTCTTACTTTACACTGCATTTCTTATCCAAATCCTCATCTCCAATTCTCTTTTCTTCACCATCTCGACCTCATCAATGGCGTCATCATCACTCTCCGTCTCATCCATCACTCTCCGCTCCGCAACTCCGATCACCACCACAACTTCCTTCCTCAAACTCACCCCAATCCGCCCCCACACGCGCCGCGCGTCATTCATCAAACCGATTTCCGCATCCGCAGCCACCGCACCATCCGAAAAACTCACCAAACTCGGCGAAGAAATCTCAAACCTAACCCTAGCCGAAGCCTCCATTCTAGTCGACTATTTACAAGAAAAACTTGGTGTCTCCGCCGCCGCCTTCGCTCCAGCTGCTGCAGTCGTCGCCGCTCCTGGCGCAGGAGGAGATGCGCCGGATGTTGTGGAGGAGAAGACGGAGTTTGATGTTGTGATTGATGAAGTTCCGAGTAATGCGAGGATTGCAACTATTAAGGCTGTTAGGGCAATTACAAGCTTGGCTTTGAAGGAGGCTAAGGATTTGATTGAAGGATTGCCAAAGAAGTTTAAGGAAGGTGTTTCGAAAGAGGAGGCTGAGGATGCGAAGAAGCAGCTTGAGGAAGCTGGAGCCAAGGTTTCAATTGTTTGAGAGGTTTTTGATGGTAACTTTTTTTCAAGCCTTGATTATTAGTTTCTATTGTGTATGATGTTGTTATGTTTATTGAGAAAAAATATGTTTATTAGTATCTGTCAGCATTGTCAACATTGATGGGGATTTTTTCCAAGTGTTTATTTTGATTTATGTGATAATGCCTTGAAAATAAAATAGTATTTGGTAGAAATGTGACTACTTGGTTTAGCGATGTACAGCTTATTGCGTTGGTTATAATTTTTATCCATCGATTTCGTGTTTTAGAGATGCTTGTGTTTATGGGGGATATATTCAAGTGGAATGTGTTGTGACTGAGCTTATCATTTGCTCTTTTTTTGCTGAAACTTGGCCGAGATGCACAAAGTTGTGCATGAATATGGTTGAGTAGAAATGCAGATCACCTGCTGGTGTTATTGGCAGCTCATTGTGTTGATTTTGATGTTTATTCATTCATTCAGTTGTTTATTGATGGGTGCAATTATGGGTTATGTGGAAGTGGATTGTGATGGAGCTTATTCATTCATTGAGATGAAGCTGTGTTGTTCATGGCTATCTTTTTCTGGTGTTAGGAAAAAATGGTAAATGATACTGAACAGAATATTCTGGTTGATATCACTGCTACATTGAGTGATGTATACGTGGAACTTCAAGTATGACTTTTAGAGCTCTATGATGTATATGCTTCTATGTATTTGCGGCTATTCAGCTTCTGAGTTGAAAGCTTGAAGCAGTCTGAGTTGCATTGCAATGTAACTGCAACAATTGTTGCCTTAAGTCATTCTGTGTCATGTACATGAAGTCATCCTGCTTGTTAGTATCTACTGAGTAACTGATGCACCTTGCATTGGAGAACCATGTATCTCTTCATTAGATGTATTGTCGAATGAAGAAATGAACTTTGTGTTTATGTTACTTCCAAGCTGCCACTTTTTCGATTGTGACTTTCGGAAAGACAAGGATTACGGCCAATGCTACAGCCTACGGTAGTGTGGTGTTTCTTGCTTGCTCTCTTTCTAGTAGAGCATTGTCTGGATTTTACTGTTGTGAAGTATTTACTTGCGCAAGATATCTGGAAACATGAGGTTCTAGCTGTTGCTGAACTCATTACCAGCTTGATAAAGGTTACAAGGAGCAGGGACCTAGCGCTGAGTCAGCCCTCAGTACATCTCCACCTTGATTCGATTTAATCAAAAACATCAGAGAACCTTGTCTTTCGGAATTCGAAACTACTGAGCTAACGCTACTATGGTATTTCCTAGAATCGAATTCACCTACGAGGCTATAACTGGCTGGACGTAATGGAAACGCAAAGCAGCAAATAAATGGAAAGAGAATATATTAGAGATGCTTTATTTCTGCAAAGTGACTGGGAGAGGCATTGTGTGTTATGTGATGGATCGTGGAAGAAGCCGAGGAGTGAAGCGGGGATTGCGGCAGTATGTATGTTTGGTGGGCTGGTGCACGCGGTTCGTTTTAGATGGATGGATGGTGTGTCTGGAAGGGAGGCGGAAGGATTTGCAGTCCTGTTGGGTATGCAGTTGGCTGAGAGTTTGAAGCTAAAGAATGTAGTGTTTGCTTCGGATTCGCTTGATGTCGTCAATGCGGTGATCATGGGGGAAGGACAGCAAGATGGGCCGGGGAGATGGCTCCAGGGTTGCTGGGAGTATAAGCGCAGGAATCCATCTTGGTCTGTTAAGCATATTATGCGTGAGGAAAACAGTATGGCAGACTCAGTGGCGAAGTTCGCTTTGGAGACGAGAAGGCAATGGCTGGATTGTGGTGCAATTCCTATGTGTGTGTCTCAGGTGTTTGCTGGGTTGAGATAGGTTCTGTCTCTTTTTGGGGTGTGTTGGTTGTTGCTTGTTTTGGTTGTTTGTGGTTGTTTGCGTTGTAGGGCAATTTGTTCATCAAAAAAAAAAAATCGGTCAAATTGAGCCGGTTCATAGTGGCCCAACCTTTCAAAACAAACTTGATTCTTTTTCGAGCTGCTGGGGCGAATTTTTTGAAAGTTAGAGAATCTGAGGTTTATGGGTCTGTCAAATTTGGTTTATGGATGTGTGGTTTCTCTAGCTGTGATGCAAATTGCAAACTACATGTTCGATAAAATGCCTAAATGAACTCAATATGATTAGTTTGTTGTTTAACTGATTTATTTTGGATAGAGGTTTCAATGAGATGTTTTATGCAGGGACAGAAAACAGATATTATCATATCCAATTACGAAGATCACTATCTTGTAAGTTTCAGCTTCCATTCACTTCTTTTAAACCCAAGAGAATAGGTGATGCCGTCATGGTATGTTTTATTTTGAAAAAATCCAGGTAATTGTGACCCAGTTAGGTACTATGGGCACAATTCTTCATGCCAGGTTTGGTGTTTTCCTTATCAGAAATCATAGTATGTTAATTGTGCTTCTATTCTGTCTATAAATCATGACTTTAAGAAACTTGAAAGTAGATGTTGCCTTGCGTTTTAGTGACCTGGTTGAAAGTTTGGCAACAATTGGGATTGACAGTAGTTAGCTGCATTTACTTGACTGTTGCAACGTTTGTCCTGGCAGAAGATGTTTCATTTCCAAGCGTATTAACATACTGTTCACAATAACATGTGTTAGACTGCCTCAATATCTTCCTCGCCAAGCTGTTATTTCTAAATCTTATAAAAGTGTGATATTTTCTTAACTCCAAGAGTCTGATGCACTCCTTTTGTTTTCCAGGAAAGATGAGGGTGTGTGCTCGGAACCTACTTACCACGTATCCATTATGTTTGGCAAGCGGGATGAGGTGCATTTCCCAAGCGAGGCATAAATGTGTTCACTCTTTTTCTCAGATTTTTGAATTGTGATTTTGAATGACAAATTTGTGTGTTGCAGCCAATGTCGTCAGCATGTGCTCGTCAGATAATGCAACAGATAAGGTAAGTGCAGTTTCACAATACTCCTATCATATGGAAATTCTGCACCTCAAAACCGTCAAGCTGGTTTCGTATCATAATTACAAAAGATGCACATTTTGTTTGTTTCAGTAATCTTGGATACTCTAAGCCACTAGTTCTCTCGCTTGGTTTGAAGGATCACACGATGGTACCTAACTTAACTGTCTTGCCAGAACTTTCGATTCCACTTCTGTTAGTTGTACCCTAACTAAAAAATCGCCTACACCATGCAGGAGACTGTTAAAGGAATTGTTTCAGCTCTAATGGAGAACTTGTTGTAGCTTGGCGCTTAGGCTTGCAGCAACCCAAATGTGTACAATCTCGGCAGTTTGACTTGCTTCTCGACCAAAGCTAAATATACATATATGCTACTGCCAAGGACCTCTCTTGAGAGGAAGGATCATATGAATATTCGCTAGATTGCTGCTCGTATTTTTTCTTCACTATCCTGAAAGAACTTAATGTTACCTAAAGAATTCATTCATAATGCAAAAATTTGTTAATGACACAACAATCAAGGGTTTAAATATGAATGCACATTTTGCTTCAAAAATAGAGTTAAATATTAGGTATATATATTATATCAATCAATACGATGGAATGTGCATTGGATGGAAAGCTCAACGGATGAAATGTCTCAGAGTCCAAATTCGATTCAAGTACGTCTCTTTGACATTATTAATCACATCAAACAAAGAATCCAAACTCATTCATTCATTGCCATCTCAACTCCCGCCATGAGTCATGCAGCCAGCAGCCAGCAGCCCAGCCGGCTATCTCATGCTTCACTTATTTGTTTGGTAAACCATTTTCATTTTGCAAAATTATTATCATTCTCCATTTCAGTATCAATTCTAAATTAATATTCCATCCTCTCTTCCAAATTGGCAAACAAATTTATTTTTAATATAATTTGTAGGTTGTTATATATTTTTTATTACAAGTAATGTTTACAAGTATCTCATTGTTATGAATTTTAGAACCGACCTACTGCAACAACGGTATCATTCAAGTTTAAATATTTCTAATCTAGACATCTCTAATCTATGCTTCTCTAACTAACTATCTTCATCTTTATTAGCTCTTTTTTCACCAATCTTCATTCTCCAAGTAAGCACTCTCATTCACCGACCATGTAAACTCTTCCCTCTTAAGTCTTGATCAATCAAGATGCTCTAACCACTAAAACACTACCCTAATATTAAAATTATTATATTCAACCATGATTTTATTGTTTTGAGCTATAACGTATTTTTATTCCGTTATATTTTGATATTACGTTATGAGATTTTTGAATCGATATGTGTTTATCCACTAAGCTAAACTCTCACGCTAACTTGTTGTCTCCTATAAAACCTACGCCAAACCTCATCATCTCTTCACTAATCAATCACTATGGCCATGAAGCTCGCTGCAACCTCCGCAGTCCGCCGTGCTCTCAAGGAAGCCTCCGTCTCCTCTCCGCTCCTCCGTCAGCTCCACGTAAGCCTCCTCACTTTCCTCGATACATCACTTTAGTCATCTGCTGCTTTATTAATTACTGTGTTGCTAGCATACTGTAGTTGTTTATATCTTCTGAGCTTGCATGTACGATCGGTTGATCGAGAGTGGTCGTAGTCTTCCGGATCGGTATGCGGCTGCTCTGAATTCAATGATCGAGTGGGTTGCTACTTGCTGGCGCTTTGTTGTTGAAATTTGAAATTGAGTTTGCAAAAAATTAGGGCTTTTATGATCCCCAATTTGATAAATATGAAAATGAATTTTGAGTCGGTTAATGGAATGAGTGTGATTTAGGGTTTGATTGAAATTTGCAGTGGTGTGGTTTTGAATTGGATTTTAAAATTTGGAATGTATTGTGAACAGGCTGGTACAGGGAGCAAGAAGATTGTGGGGGTGTTCTACAAGGCGAATGAGTATGCCGCAATGAATCCGAATTTCGTTGGATGTGTCGAGGGGGCTTTAGGTATTAGGGATTGGCTGGAGTCTCAAGGGCATAAGTACATCGTCACGGATGACAAAGAGGGACCGGACTGTGGTTAGTTTTATGAGATGTGAACTTGAATCTGTATGTGTACACATGTATTTATTTGATTTTGATTTTTGCTGCATTGATTGAATGTCATTTTGCTACAGAGCTTGAAAAGCATATTCCTGACCTCCATGTCTTGATATCTACGCCATTCCACCCGGCATATGTGACGGCCGAGAGGATCAAGAAAGCAAAAAACTTGCAGTTGCTTCTCACAGCTGGGATTGGTTCTGATCATATTGATCTCAAGGCGGCAGCTGAGGCTGGACTGACGGTGGCTGAGGTCACTGGAAGTAATGTGGTATCTGTTGCAGAGGATGAACTAATGAGGATTCTTATTCTTGTTAGGAATTTCTTACCCGGCTACCATCAGGCTATTAGTGGCGAGTGGAATGTAGCTGCAATTGCTCACAGGGCGTATGATCTTGAAGGAAAGACTGTTGGAACTGTTGGTGCAGGGCGTATTGGGAGGCTGTTGCTGCAGAGGTTGAAGCCATTCAACTGTAATCTCCTTTACCATGACAGGATTCAGATGGACCTGGAGTTGGAGAGCCAGACTGGAGCAAAGTTTGAGGAGGACCTTGATGCAATGCTCCCGAAATGTGACATCATAGTCATCAACACACCTCTTACGGAGAAAACCAAGTAATTAATTTACTAACTAGCATCTAGGCTCAGGTAGAATGTTGAATGTTTTAACTCATCTAACAGAACATTGTTGAATACCCAGGGGTTTGTTCAACAAAGAAAAAATTGCAAAGCTGAAAAAGGGAGTTTTGATTGTCAACAATGCACGAGGAGCAATCATGGATACACAAGCAGTTGCTGATGCTTGTTCCAGCGGACACATTGCAGGTTTCTTGGTAGACAGTTTAATGAATTTTCTATCGTAGCAATCGAGGGAAATTATCCTGTACATTTCTTGAACACAGGTTATAGTGGAGATGTTTGGTTCCCACAGCCAGCTCCGAAGGACCATCCATGGCGTAACATGCCCAACCATGCCATGACTCCCCACATCTCTGGCACCACCATTGATGCTCAGGTATGACTTGATATGAGCCGCATCATGATCAGACATCTTGATGATCCCCACATCTTGCCCAATCCATCCTTAGTGACTTAGATATTTCTTGACATTTTGCAGCTAAGGTATGCTGCTGGTGTCAAAGACATGCTGGAAAAGTACTTCAAGGGAGAGGAATTCCCCGCTCAGAACTATATTGTGAAGGAGGGGCAGCTCGCCCCCCAGTATCGTTGATCGACAAATTCCTATCAAACATACAGACATGTATGGCTGCAACACTCTAACCTTCCATTAAGAGTCTTCAGGATTCCCTGAGCTGAGTGATTTAACTTATGGAGAGAATTAGTTTGCAATATGCTTTCTCTATTTCAACTCTTTGTTATCCTTTTCATGTCCTTAATCCATGAATCCACAAATTTTCTGATACTAAAACAAATCACACAAAACCACTCATCTTCAAACAGAAATGACTACTTCACTGAATAAACTGCTGGGAAACCACGAGTTAGACTCAAATCTATGAAAAAACTATGTTCTGATTGTAAAACAGCTTGACATACTAATCCTCCCTTTGAATGTGATAAAATGCAAAAAATTTAAAAGAAAATTCATAAGAAAATTGAGAAGAAAAGTTTATATTGTTTCCTTTGTTATTTTTTTTTATTTTCCATTCAATTAAACACACTAAAAAAAATTATTAAATTTTTCATCAAATTTTCTTTTCACTTATTTTTCCATGCAACCAAACGGAGCCTAAATATACAAGCACGATACAAAAAATCAATTAACAGGCACAAAACACAAGTCAACTGGATTCAAAAGATGGAAATTCAAATGCAAAGCCCAAACTGCAGCGTAAGAAAAGGTCTAAAATGCCCTCATCATAAACTCACTCCTATTTTCTGAAATTTATTTGATATCAAAATAATTATCAACACTACTCCATAGCCCATACGTGTGTTAATCATTACATTCCCCTATTTTTACCGCGTGACAAGATCCACGAGTTCATTATGGATTGTAACGACTTCTCTCTTCTGAATAAATCATTAGAGTGTGAAAGAAGAGGAAGTCAGAGTCAGACAGATCTATGAAGATACTGTGAGACAACCAAACCTTAGCTGGAATCTGGATACCAGACACAGACAGCGAGTCTGGATCAGACATCAGAGTTTACACAAACTGACACAAAATTCAACTGATAGTCGTCACAAACAGGTCAGGTAAATGGCCCCTGAAGCTGATGTTACTATGAGAGCAACCACAACGGCCATAAAACAAATTGCAGCAAGTGAAGCCAATACGATTTGCTATCTGCCGACACTTGAATGTTGCATAATTCAGCCAAGAATGATACAACTGACATCTTTGCCAGTTATGATCCACAAAACACGGTCAGAAATAAAATCTGACGAACAATGACAAAATAGAATGAAACGTACCAATTTGATTTACTTGTAAGGGTCAAAAACATCTCA
This sequence comes from Sedum album, assembly GCA_006409495.1. Taxonomy (NCBI): domain Eukaryota; kingdom Viridiplantae; phylum Streptophyta; class Magnoliopsida; order Saxifragales; family Crassulaceae; genus Sedum; species Sedum album. Next base: position 11,879 of record QZGG01001064.1, on the reverse strand, counting down.
ACATCAACAAAATATGAATCTTGCACAAAATGGTAAGCAAGCAGTAAGCGCAACAAATGTTGGAGAAAATCATGAATTACCTTCTTTCAGCCCAAGGTGCATCAGTATGAAGAGAAGATGGAAATGGCAGTCCCATCTCGATATCTGCTGAGCCACTGAATCTATTTGCCTTAGGCCACATCCATATCTTCGAGACAGACAAGCTTTCACCTTTTCCCGCTTTACATATTTTCTTTCCATCTGATTCTTCAATGTTAGAACTTGAATGCCTGTCTAGCTGAAAATTGCTATTAGAAAAACTTTCATGTTGAGCGCATCTATCTTGTGACAATGCAATTCGCAATCGGCTGTCTCCAACTATGTACTGATATGATCCCATTGAGTAACATCTCCTACCATCAAAATTACTACTACTTGTCTCACCACATCCAACTTCCTGCTCCGAATCCTGACCATCCACTTTTCTAAATTTCCCAAGCCTCACGAGCATTTCTGTCTGCCCATCATCGGCCACAACTTGCTGTTCTGGTTCAGCAGCCACAATCTTACGCCCCGAGCAAGAATACCCAGCAACACCCTCACCGAATTCACCATACTCGAAAATAGGATTCTCAACCGAAAACCCTGCTCCAAAAAGCGAGTTTCTACAAACAGGACAAGTAGAACTAGACAACAACCAAGTATCAATACACCCAGTATGAAATGCATGACTACACATCGGCAACAGTCTCAATGTATCTTCCTCATTAAATCCACATAAACAAACTGCACAATCATACGGTTCTTTAGGCCCCGTTATATCCTTATAAACAAAAATGGGCAATGCATCAATCACCTCTTGATCCAATCCACAGTCATGTAAATGAAACAACTGCTGCAGCTGCCTTTGCAGCACATCGGACTCCGACATCTCGTTGTTCTCGTCATGAAAAGCTCTTATTGGAGATCTATGCTTTGCAAGAAATTTCACAAGCAAGTGGAGGACACCAGAAATGAAGAACAAAAATGCCAACACCACAATGATAATCAACACCGTCGGACTAATCCTAGCACCGGTCGGGCTCGGTGAGTACTCCGCCGTCTCCACCGCCGAGTAAGGCGGCGGATAGCTGAAAACACCGTCGTTTTGCGCCATTTTCAAAATCCAAATCACAGCAACATTCACAAAATAACAAAAAACCCAACTCAATACTCGATCGGAAAGCCCTGAATCAGTAACAAGATCGCAACTTTATACTATATTCGTAGCAGATTGGAGTAACGGAAATGAAACCCTAGCCAAGTTATAGTGAATTTGTAAAGTAATGGAATATATGAGATTGCTGATTTCACGCACCTATGAGAAAAGGAATCTGGGCGTTGAAGCATCAATGTTGTTACGTGACAGATGTTGTGATTTGTGAGTTGAAATTAGGTCAAAGATTTTGAAACGGAAAGAATCGATTAGCGAGCGGGTTGCACGCAGCCCGATTCTGAGAATCTAGAGAGAGGGAGATGAGTAGTGGCACCAATTTCGAAGTGTTGAGGTTTTGGAGAATAACCAAAACGACGAGGATGGTCCAGTCGGGCACCGCGCTGGATCTTCGGCGTATGTTTCGACACGTGTCGTAATTTAATTGATGTAAGATCATAGGGTCGTTCTGGAAATTAGTGGGCTTATTTGGGCCTGATGGTCTCGGGTCGGATTTGTTTTTGTTTAGGATTAGTGTTTGTTTGTTACTGAGAAGATTTGGATTATTGATTGTCTTGGATTAAGTAAATTAAGATGTTTATATAATTATTATTTAATCCTTAGTTGATGAAGTGGATTAAGAGATGATTAATATATGATTTGGAAGTTGTCACTGTCATACAAGTCTCACACGATTGTATTTGTCAAATGAATGGGTGAGAATTGCTTTATCAAATCCTTAATCAACCAATGAGACAAAGCTAATTAGAAAGAACCAAAAATGTTTATTAATCCAAACCCACTAAATTTACTCAGGAATTTTTCAATAGCACGACTTTTGAATTAATTAAGATCACTACCTCAAATTAAGCCACTAATTTCAACTCTCATTATGTGCCACAAATCACAAAACAACAAACACAATGACACATATTTAGTGTTACATACAAATTAAAAACATGTCTAGAAAAGGTCTATGATGTTGGACACCATATTGTTCCAACTTTCTTGTATTAAATTAACTAAGAGTACAAAGTTACAAGGCCTCTTCCATGCCATAAAATTTATGGACTAAATCCTAACAACTAGAATCTCAAAATGGGCTCAACAATGAAACCAACTCTCCAACTACTTTTGCTCAATCACTCAATTACATAAATAGAGAGACACATGAGTGTCATTCAAACAATCAAAAAACACAAAAAATAGCTAAAGTGGAGAGACAATGGCAGAAAGCTATTTTTCCAAAGATGTGGTTCCTCTACTGGCAATGATCACAGTTGAGTTCACTAATGTTGGCCTCAACACTATCTTCAAAGCTGCCACTCTTGCTGGGATGAGCTACTATGTTTTTATAGTGTATTCATATGCTGTTGCAGCTATCATCCTCCTCCCTCTTGCCCTTGTCTTTTCTAGGTATGAATTTATCCTTTTTATTGAAAATTGTTTACTTGAATTTATCTGGAATGTTAGATTGATGATAAATTACATCGAATTCTAGTGCCCGTACATAGTTCGATTGTATCGAATCCCACTGATAACATATCTGAAGTTGTTCACATTTTTCTTGATTTTTAGGAACAGAAGGGAGCTTCCACCATTTACCTTATCTTTGCTTTTCAAGATCATTGGACTCGGCGTAATTGGGTAGATTCCGAAACTTCCTAAATGATCGAATTGTGATGAGAGCTGATTTTATGATTTGTTGTTGGTTTTTGGAAGAGTTGCAGCTCAGGTTTTGGCCTTCGCTGGCATTAATTATGGCTCTCCTACACTGGCTTCTGCCATTGGTAACCTCACGCCTGCATTCACCTTCATCTTCGCCCTCATCTTCAGGTTCGGTTTTACAGCTTCAATTTTGATCTTGAAATGAGTTTTGAAAAAGTCAGTATGACATTTTTCTTAGTGAAACCTTTATATATGATTTATTAAACCTGGAGAGGAACTCGAGGATACTTATTTAGTGCTACAAGGAACCTGTCTTAGTTGTTTGCTGGAAATTTTAGGAAGTGCGGTCTCTGTGCGTTACTATATTCACAAGTTGGTTTTGGCACGCCAGTTTGAAGCATTGACATATTATATCAAGTATTAGGTTGGATCTTTTCACAGCAAGATACACTCAATTATTGTTGCTAAATGAATTACTTTTATGGAGTATACATATACGGACAGACGAGATAACGTGGAATATTAAATCAATATAACCTGAAACAAGCAACATATCTCGCTTTGAGGGACCTGAGGTCGGATATTGGCTTGTTCTGATTGAATAATCCATTAGCAAGATATACTTCTTGACTGACATTTTTGTTGGATTAATACAACTGAAGGTTGGAAAAAGTATCTGCGAGAAGCGCAGTCAGTCAGGCTAAGATATTAGGCACTTTGGTGTCGATAACAGGAGCTTTTGTGGTAGTTTTCTACAAGGGGCCAGCAGTTGTATCAACTTCATCACAGGTTGCCCTCGATCTTCCCCAAACCTCACCGCACAGGCAATGGATCCTTGGTGGTACGCTGCTAGCAACAGAGTACCTACTTCTTGCGATCTGGTACATTGTTCAGGTACGGAAATTTTTCTTGCTGAACTTTTTTTAATTTTCTTGAAATTTACTAAATAGGCCGCGTGTTAAACTACTGATGTTAATCTGCAGACTAAGATCATCAAGTTATACCCATCAGAGCCGCTAGTTGTGCTGCTCTACACCGTCTGCGCGATGTTCATATCAATCCCAGTGTGCTTGTATGGGGAGCCAGATTTAAGTGCATGGAAACTGAGTCCTAATATAGGATTAGCGGCGATCATCTACTCAGTAAGTTCACACATCAACGATCATTTACAAAAATGTAGTAACAAGTCATTCAAAATAATATTCTCCTTCACTGCAGGGTTTTTTCGGATCAGGATTCAGCACAGTGGTTCACACTTGGGGTCTACGCATCAAAGGTCCAGTATACATCTCAATTTTCAGGCCATTATCTATCATAATTGCTGCTGCGATGGGATTCATTTTCCTTGGCGACAACTTATATCTAGGATGGTACGCCAATCGCCTTAAAATAGTTTCCGAATCTCAAACTAAAAAAGTTTACTCAAACTCGATACTTAAATTTTGACTATTTTGCAGTGTTATCGGAGCTGTGATCATATCAGTAGGATTTTACGCAGTAATGTGGGGAAAGGCTAAAGAACTTCGCGAATACGAAACCAAATTTGCCCTAGAGTCAGGCTTGCCGAAACATTCAACTCCTCTGCTAAAGGAGATCCATTGACTATTCAAGTTAACTGGAAAATCCAGTTAGCTGATTACCAAACATTCATCAGACATGTAATCCTCCATAATCCCTGTAAATTCAATGTAAGGCCATCAAACTGCATCAAGCTATGTTCTTAATGCAAACTTGTACTGGTATTATGTCTATGGAAACTGCCGACGTAATCGGATTAGGAAAAGACAGTATTGTTTAAGTTACGTTTCAGACATTAGATATATTAAACTTTGAGAGGGACTTGTTGATATATTTAGTGCTACAAGGAACTTATCTTAGTCTTTTGCTGGAACTTTAAGGAAGTGTTTTCATGCGTCAAGGTGTATTATTACTACATCTATGAGTTGGTTTTGGCACGTTATTTCCAATTCCAACACCTTAATAATTTTGATTTATTAAACCTAAATTAACAATTTACTTTCGAATTTCGCGGAACCTAAAAATGGGAAGCTTTTTTTTTTGATCAAAAGTGGGCGTATTTCATTCATAGATTGAACATAAGTACATTGCCAAATACAACACGATGGGAAGCTTTTGAAGTTATTGCTGTTTGGACTTTCTTAGGAAATCTTTTTTCCAAAGCAAAACATCAGTAGAAAAAACTAAGTAGAAAAACAGGCAAATGTGGCATCTGTTTTTTTCTTTGCATATTTTGGTCTTAGATTTTTGTTTACAACAACATCCTCAGTCTGTCAGTCTCTCTCTCTCTTCAGTAGTCTCCTTTGTTTTCTCACTTCAACCACTTTAGTCTTCATCCCCTAGATTCCTCTTCAACCTTAAATCCATCAACAAACCCTAAATCTCTGCAAAGCTACAATCTTTGAAACCACCTAACTCATTTTCAATCTCCAATTTCATTTTCCCCAATTATATCCTTGAAAATTTAGGGTTTCCACTCACAATTTTGTCCACCCGATTTCGTCGCCTTTTGATTCGGTTCGCTTTATTTTCATCTGGGTATATCCAAAGATTTCGATTTTCGACGATCGAGATTCAAAGTTTGGATCTTTGAATTTTTCGATCTGTCCGATGTCGGAAGGCGGCTACTCAATCGAGCTCTACTTCGATCCAGCGCTGGAAAATCAAGTTCTCAAAGCTTGGAATGTTTTAGCTCGTCGACAAATCAGCACACAACTTATTGAAATCGAGTCACGCCCTCATATAAAGCTATTGTCTAGTCCCTACATGGAGCCGACAAAGGTGGAAAACATCCTTAAAACCTTTGCTTCAAAGCATGAGCCATTGTCATTGACATTCTCATCAATTGGGAGCTTGTCAAGTGATAATAATGTGCTGTTTTTAGCTCCAACACCTTCATTATCTCTGTTGCAGTTTCAATCACAGTTATGTGATGTGTTGAGGAAAGAAGGTGTAGAGGTTGGCAATGAGTTCAGGCCTGATTTTTGGATGCCTAATTGTGCAGTGGCTCAGGATGTGCCTAAGAGTAGAATGGCCGAGGCTTTTACTGTTTTGCGTGAGCTGAAGTTGCCTGTTGGTGGGTATGCTATGGATATTGGATTGGTGGAGTTCTCGCCTGTGAGGGAGGTGTTCTCATTTGCGCTTGGGAATGCAATAGAGGTTTGAGAGAACTGACAGGTTATTTCCTATTATGTGTTGCATTCTTGTGTTGTAGAATTATTGGTTTTATTAAAAAAATTACTGGTATGTGACAATATTTTGATAAAATTTCATCCGCATTGTTGCCTTTGCCATTGTCCCAAAAAATCATTCTCATTTGTCACTGTTATTTATATAGAAGTTTGATATTGCGATGATCATTTACATTTTTCAGTGATTGTGGAATTCTAATTTTCTAAATGAGAGTCAGTTGGGGGGTCAATCCCGCGTTATGTGAGATTTTTATAGGCAAACATCATTGATAGCAATATATGATTTTTGCACCAGTATTATTCAGTTGGAACTCTAGATAGCATTTGGTCATATCAAGTGGAATTGTACTCGAATAAGATTGGTCTTGCAAGGATTAGGATCAAAGGTAACATACAAAGTTGTTAGCAGCCTCATGATTCAGTATGAGACAAAAATCTTAGATTCTATAATAGTTCACCGGCTAATGTCACAAGTGTAATCACAATGATCTACCATAACGTTATCTTCAACGGTGAAATTGTATCCCTGAACTGCTCAGTTCTCATCATTGAGGAATGGTGAAGCAATCTTGCTCTAAACCGGGAATACGGAAGTCCCTGAAGCTTGGATAAAATATGGAGATGGTTATATTGGGCCGGGCCGTGCCGGGCCGTGCTGAAGTTGTAGTATAATTGGGCCTATAGACTAGATATAGTTGTAGTATAATTGGGCCAGCTGATGCAACTGCGCCGTGCTGCCGTCATCTTCGTCCGTATTTTCACAACCCTCCTTTCATCCGGTCAACAGCCACTGCTTTCGAGCGTAGGTAAACATGTCCAAGCCCAACTTTTACATGATGCTTCCCGAGCCAGTAGCAGCAGGTTGCTCAACTGTTTACCTTAAAAGCTGCCATAGTTGCACGCACATGTATTGATTTGTACGTAGTGAGTATACGTATTTGATTATAAGGCCAAAGATTGACACTAAAAACGTTGCCAGGGTTATCAAAACGTTAGGGCTCACATCTTGTTACATCGTTATAACATTTCATTTGACAAAATGTATGATTAATTAAGATTAGTTGTTCATTAAAAAGTCAAATGTAGCAAGTTACTAATTACCATTTACCAGATCGTCTCAGTCGGATAATTCCAATTTTGATCGATATAAACTCAATTTAGCAAGTGCGAGAAAAGATCTTTCAACTACAAAATTTCCAAGAGTGGAATGTGTGGCATAAAAAGTGGACCTAACAATTAGTTTTATTATTAGATGTTTGTGATAAACAACAAGGTTATCTGATGTTCTAAGTATCAAAAAATTGAACCGAATGTGCCACGTAAATGTCCTACCCTACCTGCATGCGTGTGCTTGCAATTATTGTTACATCAAAACTTGATCTAAAGTCTAAACACGCCTTAGTCATACCTAATGAGTAACAAATAGTATTGACTTTCATTCCCCATATGTAATAATTTGTTGGTTGCACTTTTCAGATCATTAAAAAAGCTTGATTTTTTAGCAGTCTAGACTTTGATTACCCTGCGTGTGCTGTGTGCATGATGAACAACCAAACCATTAGGCACAGCTGCAACGATTTGTCCCCTTCATAAAGTAGAGATTTATCAATGTGATCAGTTATACTTATATACTATAATGTAGAACAGCCTGCCCATGACATGTCAAAGAATTAAGGTAGAGAAACACACAGCAACAATAAAAACCATAAAATGAAACTTGAAAGACAGCCTATTTTTATGCTTGTACACCACATTTCACAAAAGAATGTCAAAATAATACAAGGGACAGATATATTCCCAATATGCACATCTAAAAACTGATAACAAATATAGAGTACAATGCCAGTATACAAATAAGGGAATGCCTCCTTGATCTCGACCACATGCATAAATAGCCATGCAGGGTGTAAGGATCTCTTTCTACAATATGACTGGCCATGGTGATAAAGATGTCTGGCTGCAATACAACAAAATGATATGGGATTAGAAGGTCAAGCACGTTTAGGATATAAACTAGCTTTGAAGCTGATTTTATATATAATAGAGCTTTGCGTTTTTGACACTTACTCGATTATATCCTTCCAGTAAGACTCATGACTGGCCCCATCTTCCACCATCTGATGGTCACCCCAGGCTTCAAAAGTAGTTGAAGTTGTGGACGAGGGATTTGATACATTGTTAATACTCATCTTGCATTGCGTATGATCAGGAGAACCAGCTGAGACCAGTTCTGGAATTTTGTTATCGAATTGATCACCAAATGGCATGCAGTACGAGTCACCGAAATGGCTTTCATTATGAACACTGTTAGAGGTTGAAAAAGGTTCACTCTCCAAGCTAGTAAAATCATCAAGTTGCATGGGGTTACTTGATCCTGCTGAAAAATGACCGGTTTGTTGCCATCCAAGACCAAACTCATTAGCTTCTGATTCAAGCCCACTAAGGTTTGTCCTGATCAAATTTTCAAGCAGACTCTGGTCCTGAAATGAACCCTGATTTCCAAACAAACTTGACATCATGGAATCAACGTCATTCAAAGGTGAGTTAGCCGCAGAGTTGAGGGCTTGTAAAAGGTTATTCATTAACTGAACTTTCACTATGTGCTGTTGGTGATCAGATGACAAATGTTGCTGGAGTCTCATGGCATTGTCCCATGGATTTATACTGCTGCTGATCATATGTGATAAGTTGGCTGCAGCCAGTAGCTGTGGAAGGTTAGCTAAGAGATTTAAATGATCCGTCCGAGGTCTGTGAGTTATAGGGTCAATTCCCATTTGTAGAAGCTTTTTCTTCAAATGAGTGTTCCAAAAGTTCTTGATTTCATTATCTGTTCTGCCAGGGAGATGCGTTGATATTGCTGACCACCTAACAAGGATTAGAGACACGTAAGGTAATAAAACATAAATATATTATGATCAATGATAATATAAATCCACATATATTAACAACTAAAATATAAATAAATTGGGTTAATTCCAAATGACCACCTATATAATAAGTCATTGTCCAAAAAACCACGTGTATATTGTAATATTACATTCGACCACTCGTATAACGTTTGTCGTTCTCAAACAACCACTTATCACTGTTCTGTCACATATTACGTTAAATATTAAATTTTTAATATAATAATACTATTTTTATTACAATACACCACATCCATAATAAATGAGTATTCACTTCACCACCTTTATAATCATTTCGGTTATTATATAACCACCTCTCCGTTAACTGAAATGGTTCTTTCATAACGTTAGTAATTATAAAGGTGATTGAATATACTATTACAATATACCGGTGGTTTTGTGGAAATGAACTATTATAACAGTGATAATTTGTAATTAACCCAAATAAATTATCAGGGACTTGAGGTTGTTATATATCAAAAACTGACTTTTGGCAGCAAAGAGGATGATATGATCATCTTCTTCTTACAAAAAAGATATAAAGAGAAAGTAGACCAACTTACTTGTTTCCAAGGACTGAGTGAAGATTGATTATGGCTTGCTCCTCTTCTTCAGAGAACTTGCCTCTTTTAATATCGGGCTTTAAGTAATTAGTCCACCTTAGCCTGCAACTCTTACCGCACCTGTTTAATCCTGCAAGCTTTGGGAGTGCTCTCCAACTTCCATGCCCATTCTTCTCTATGTATTCAACAAGTTTTGTGTCTTCTTCGGGCGTCCACGGCCCCTTTTTAAGCCCACTCTCTTCGTTCACTGCTGATCTGCCCATCATCTCTCTCTTGGTACTGCAAAAAACCCAAACATAATGTTAACCTTACATTGAACAATAACATTGAACAATATTGTTGACCAGATTAGAAAAATTACTTTGCAAGTAGAGAGAGATCAGTCAGTGCATTGATATCAGAAATATTTTGGTAATTGGTTACCTGTTTTTTTGGAGTAACTGAGGGCAGACCAAGAGAATTAGAGGTTAACTCTGTGTCGAAAATGTGATGAGAGAAGATATGGTTTTATAGTGTTAAAAGTTAATGTGGATTGTGTTCACAAGGAAGTATACTTAATCAGAAGAAAACTTTAATTATTTTTTTATTTGCAACCATAATATGAATACAGTGTGAGGTGTCTTAGTTGATAATTCTGTCATGTCATTTTGTTTAGATATTTGAAGCTCAATGACCGAAATATATCACCCAAAAATCCGACATATTTGTACACATTACTAGTTACACACTTAGAATAACTCGTATAGAGGTAAAGGTCTTAACACAGTAGTACGAACTATTTTATCTAGAAGGGAGAGAAAACCCTTTTCATGGAGAGAACATTACACCCACATGCGTACATTCAAAGTTCATGTTCAGATTACTATGTATGCGTTCCAATTCTTCAAGCGATCAATTGATATTACAGGTGACCTAATAACAAAGATCCATTTCTCAATGTATTTATGCATTTCCAGTAAAAACAGTACGAACTTTTTTACTAAAGCCACCATGGCTTTGATATGATTAGATGAAATCATAATGCACGTATATGGTCCTTTTTTGTTTATTTATTATTAACAAGTGTAATATTGTCGGCAAATTAACGTGACACACGTTTACCAGTAACACAAGAAACTATCTCAATCCTACATTGACAAACCTGTTTGTCAACAGGAGCAGGTCTCATCCCAAGCTCTTAATGTCTATGCTTCTTCTCTAATTGTAATCTATTAGTCATACCAATATAACAAATCTTTATAATAATCGCTATAAAGAGTTACTTACCGAGGTCACTATTGCTATAGTGCACCTTTTAGAATGTACTCTCATTTCCAACTTAACCCAATTTGTTACACATATTAACACCTAATCTCTCCGATCTCTTGTCCTACAAGACATGCCAAAGTTTCCGTCAAGATATTGATTGACTGTTATATTGTGCTTTACAGCCAATCTCATAATGGGTAACAATATTCACGCTGGTAAAATCGACAAAATTTCACTATTAATATTATGATTAGGTTATACGAGATGTGTCTCGATCAAAAGGTTTGAAACACTGCATTTTAAACGAAATTAAACACACTCGAAACATCGACAGTGCAATGTTTTTATGAGATCATTGATGTATACGTACTTTGATTTGGTGTTGATGTTTATTTATTTATGTATTGATACTATATTAAGGATTGTCAAGACACGCCAAGGAATAGTCAAGGAGTTCTCCCAAGGAACCACTGAACCCTAACCCACCTCTAACGACTTGCCTAGCTTTTGTTTAGTTTTCAATTACTTGTACACCTTGTAAGATGTGGTATACCTATTGACATGATACTAAGAAAATTAACTAGGTTATTTCCAATTACTAATTACACAAAGAAGATAACAATAATGTGGGATACCTTTCTATATAGTGAAGAAACTCTGACTCCGATAAAGAAATCATGCACAACTAGCAGAGAGATCAAATACAAAGTAACAAATAAAAAATCTTAGAAAACACTCCTAAAGACAAAACCCTAAATGATCTTGTAGTATTGCTCGAAATCCAACCAGGCGAGATCAACCCCTAGATCACCTAAACAACAGTACTTAAATATATCTCCTTATCAACAGGGTGTTATCTAAAGTGATTTGTCTGACCCGAAAGTAAAAATCTTCTTCAATACATCTCACTTTACATATAGGTACTTTCATGTGTAATTTACACTTCCTTCCTCAATGCTATAGAGGTCAATAATCAATTATCAGATGAATCTTTAGGATTAAATGACACACCTCTTTGCTATATATAGGTTTTTTAGTTATGACGTTTTAACCGTACTTTTCTTCCCTGTTGGACAGTCTTCATCTTTTCTGATCAAATATCAATTATAAATCT